>CM032630.1:26477643-26703700 GCA_019097785.1 Fraxinus excelsior
CCATGCATTTACCAAAAAACATTGTTCCAAACATTAAAAATTGAAAGAAAGGTGGCCAAATGGGTTGTTAGAGTTGGCAACAATTTAGATTGGGCCGGCCAATTTTCAAGGGAGCACACCACACCTGTACTTTTTTTTTAAAACTTGAAAAAAGTTGGAAAATGTCCACTTACAATTTTTTTTTTTAAAAAAAATCCTAATTTCTCATTAAAAATTAATATTTCATCCTTTTAATCTAAAATTAATATTTCAATACTTTTAATTGTTTTGCATAAGTAACGTGCTACAATATATTAGATTTATTTTACTTTTTATTAAAAAGTCACTATTTCGAATGAGAAAAATGTTGTGTTAAAGATGAACATGAACAAAAATCTCCAATATCTAAACCAAAGGCGTCAAAATGTGTCATCGTCACCTCTCATTGCTTAAGTTAGCGAAAAGAAAATTTATGCAAAAGACTATAAACTAAAATTATGTAAAAGAGTTCATGAGTAATGAATTGAGGTGCGAGGTCTCCCCTTAGTAAGACTAAGTTACTTGATGCCTTATCCTATTAAGAGTTATAGATAGTGTTAGAGTGCTATAAGGATTGGACAATGGAATTCTATTGGACTATCTTAGTTGGATAAACTTGATGGTGTGGAAATAGAGTCCGATTAGGTTAAGTGTAAGGACTTGGAATTAGACAAGTATAGAGTCCGACGAAGCTACACCGTTAGGTGGAGTATGATATCCCGTGGACTAACTCGAGGTCACTGGCTTCAAGAACAGTTGATGGGTGGTAAACCCGGTCAACCATTCACGTGTTCGAGAAAATAAACGTCATGTATGTCAAAAAAATTAGACATCAATAGTCCCAGTACATCCGTGTCTAAGGCTCAGGTTTACTTCAGGTGTGATTATGTGAGTCTCTAGGATGAGGTGCACAAATAGGTCTAGATCAATGCTTAAAGTGATGAGCGCTCGGGTTTGAAAAAAAGTGTTGTTTGGGATCGAGTGCTTTTGCTGATGCGAGTGTTCTATACTTCGAGCTTGATACGAGCGAGGAATGGTGATGAGTCGACGATATTATTGATTGGATATTTGATCCATGAAAGCCTGATCAATGGCCCAGATCACCCTTGGTTGGATTGAAGATGGGTGGACCCTGACCAAGGGCCTAGATTGAAAGATAGCTAGCCTTCTTTTGTGGCATATAAATACTTCACATGTTTAGGTATTTTTCCTCATCCCGACATCTGTAGGAGCTTAAGTAACTCCCACACTTCACATGTTTTGCTTACCGACCTCAAGATGCCCAGCTTATTAAAAGGGTGGAAAGATAAGTGGTTTTATGTCATTCCTTGAGAGCCTGACCTTCCCTTTAGTCCTAGGTGAGGGATCGCGGAGACTTTGAAATTTTGTGAGGGTCAGACATGCTTTAAGTCTTTAGAAAAAGATAGAAAAATGCTCGAGGAACTCGGGCCCTTAGTGCATGACCTTGCCGACATCCTCGAGGATGATATCCTAGACCTCGCAGAGGTGAAATGAGTCGAGGCTAGGGTTTCTTTTTTATTTTTATGGTGGATATTATATACATGTCTCGATCTTTTTCTCGCCCTAATTCTTTGTATTATTTTTTGCAGAAATGTCGTTTGATCATTCTAATCTTCGTTGAGCTAATAACTCTAGGCCTAATGCTCTCAAGGAGAGAGCTCACGGGCAAAAGAAATGAAAGATGAAGCCTAAGGTCACTATCTCTGGTCCATCACTAAGTAGGCTTTGTGAAACATCGAGTGTTAGACCATATGGCTTGAACACCCATAATCCCCAGCATCACTTATCATCTCTCTGGATTCTTCTTCCTCATGTTACTTCCAAAGTTGTTGACCTCGAAGACGAGGCCATTCGTATTGTTGCCTCAATCATCAAGGATTATGAATGATGTCACTTGGCCCCAAGCATAGTCGCCAAGTATAGGGGTGACATTGAGTTTGATGAGGGTATAAAAGCCTTAGATACTTTGATGCAGAAGGTAAGCTCAAGCTCTTTGTTTAATTTACTTTTTGCCCTCTTTTTAGCTCTACATATAGTTCAGAATTTTATTTTATTTTATTTTTTTTGCGGACGATGAGCATAGCTCAGGGTATTTATTTGAAAGTGATGGATGAATCTCATAAAATGGTGAGGCTCTATAATTTGTAGAGCTCAGGGACAATAAATTAACTGATCTCGAAGTTGAACTTACCCTCGTGAAGAAAGAGCGCGATAAAGCCCAAGGTATGATGAAGAAATCCCAGGAGAGCTCAGGATTGTGAAGGACGAGCTCGAGGAAATGAAGCTTAAGATTGAGTTTATTGAGGCCAAGGTCGGAAAGGCTAAAGGTAAAGCTGTTGAAGAGTTTAAAAACTCTAACAAATTTGACAAGCTGAAAGGTAAGTACGCCATGAACTCGTGCCTCCATGCTCTGAAGGAGACTCAGGCCTTTCTTCGTGCCAAGATGCCCGAGGTTAGTCATGAGGAATTAAAGACAATCTTAGAGATAGCAAAGAGCCTCATGCTGTCTAACCCCGAGGAAGCTTCTGATGATAAAGGTGTCAATGACAAATAAGATGAGAAGGTTTTCAAAGGTTTTGTCAACAAGATTCCCAAGGCTATTGATCTAGATTATGACCTTTTCCTTTTCCACTTGTATCTCGATCCCTCATTTTAGTAGCAAAAAAATGCATCAAAGAACTGTATAATTTACAGCCTATGTGCTGTCCACGATGTTGTTAATCCGAGGTAAGGGATAAATGTCCTTAATGATGCTTTGTTAAGGTCTTTCAAGTCAATGCAAACTCACCATTTAACATTGGCCTTTTTTTACGAGAATGATGTTGGTGAACCAATCTGGATGTTGGACTTCACGAATAAATTTCGCACAGATGAGTTTACAATCTCTTCACATATGAGTTCTCGACGTTGTGGTGCAAACTACCTCTTCATTTGTTTAATTGGATTAGTCCCTAGGCTAATATTGAGTTAATGGACTGCAATCTTAAGGTCTATCATTGGCATATCCTCAACCTTCCATGCAAATACATGATAGGCAACTAATGAGTTCATCCACAAGAGTGACGTCGAGATCCCAACCAATTGTCACTTTTTTGCCAAACTCAAGCTCGAGCTCGATCTGGGGCAAGTCTTTCTCGTTGCTCGAGCTCGGGCTCAGATGTTAAAAATTGCATGATATCAGTACTTATTCCTTAGACGCTAGTAACATAGCATTGTCTTGCCACTGTCTAGTCTTCATGCACAACCCCACCGCCATTATCTGTATGGACTTCATGACAAGATAAAAGGTGGATATAATAGTCTTGACTTTGTTAAATAGTGGTCTCCCAAGGATGTCATTGTAAGCCATTGAAGCACGAACTACTTGTAATATTGTGATTTCTGTCACCTGCCTTTGATCTGAACCCAGTGTGAGAGGAAGCTCGGCGACTCCTTCAGAAATGATGACTCTACATCTGAATCCTTGAAGATGGGTTTTAATTATTTGTACTTTATCGGCCAAACTTACCATTTTAGTGAAGGCCTCATGAGATAGTACATTGGTTGCACTCCATTTGTCAATCAAGATTCTCTTTAGTCTAAAGTTAGCAACAATCACTGATATGACTAAGGCATCATCATGAGGAGATGATATAACTTCCAAGTCCTTTTGATCCAAATATAATGTTTTCAAGGTTGTCATGAGTTGTCCTTGAGGTAAGGTGTATTGTAGAGTATATTGCTTACGTCCATTGTTCGAGTCTCCATCGACGATGATGTTAATGGTTTTTACTATAGGTTGACCACCGCCCCAGGCCACATGGGATTTTTCGTTGTTATGATAATTCATTGGCAGTTTGTCATAACCAATATAAGTCCCTAGGAATCCTATTTTGATTAAAACCTCAATCTCTCATTGCAAGGCTTTGCAACTCTCCGTGGTATGCCCATGATCTCGATGAAAATCACAATACTTGTTTTTATTTTGGGTATCAGGAAGGGACCGCATCATCGAGGGTCATTTAAGTTCCTTGAGTTCTTTGATCTCTATCAAAATGTTGTACCCATAAGTGTTTAAATTGGTGAATGATGTTGGTGGTACCTCAGGTCTCTATTTATCCAGAGTAATATCTTTACATGAATTTAACTCGTGTTGTCTCTTGTCTTCTGGTCTCTCACTGATCAGGCTAGTTTTTTTCAGGTACATGATTTCTTACACGTTGATGTAATTTCACCTTGGTGAGTATCTCTGCCACTGATTTTTGAGGGGTCTTTGACAAGGACATTTTAAATGCTTTGTTGACCTATGATCGATCTTATGTTTTGATTATAACAAACAAAGTATATTCATCTCTAACATCTGTATTGAGTTTTCATTGTTACATGTTGCGAACTTGATCAAATTGGAGACAAAACAATTGCTATCAAAGGACGTGAAGGTGACAATCAAGAAACCTCAAGATGGAAATAAAGCATTCACAATCGAGCTTGAAAATCGAGCATTCTCAATCAAGCACTCATGCCAAAACAAATCGAGCACTTGCGCCAAATTCAAAATCGAGTAACAAATCATGCACCCGTGCCAAATCAATCGAAGATATTAGAACTATATGTTTGATCTCACTTGTAAAGGTAAAATACTTTAAATCTTAGTAATGACTCATTGAAAGCTCAAGTGACGAATTTTTATGCACAATAAGATTTACTTCGTAAGACGTTTGCACAAAAATTATTTTTCAAATGTAAGAATTTCAACTTAATTTTCAATCCTATTAGCATCAGTTATCTTGAAAAACCAAGTAAAAAGGCCATGCAAAAGCCTACCTTGTGTCAGAAAATCAAACGGACAAACTAAGACATTTTTGTCCATCCGAACGTTCGGTTAGTGAACCGAAAGGCACCTCCAATGGTCTAGTTTTCAACCGTTCTGATTTCTGACGAAGTAATAGCTATTCGTTGTCTGGTACTATTCCAGATGTCTGAATGATCGTCTGGTTCAGTAGAGAAATTCACGTTTTCAACTGTTATAAATATCAATTCACTTGTTAATTATTAATATAATTTAAGAGCATTCAAGTGAGATTTTGTTGAGCAAAACTATATTGATTTCTCATATAATTTATAATTATCAAATCATTTTAGTTTTGAAAAACTTTTGATCAAATTAACTTTTAAAATTCATTCTATACATCAAAGTTTTTCATACCTAATACTAGAACTTCATTCATTGCTATTTATTAAAGTGTTTGCATATTTCTCTCTTGGTATTTAATTGTGATCATATCATTTTTTAAGAGAGAAATTTCAATTTGTAAAATCAATTTTCTTTAAACTTGTAGGTCGTGTTGAAATCTCATAAAGCTCAACGTTGTATAAGAATCGATGATCTCTGTTTGCAAGTAATCAAAAGCTTTGTAAAGGGTTGGACTGCATCACAATTCAATCAACATAGTGAATTGGTCTTGCTTGTATCAGAGAGTTTGGTAACGGTGGACGTAGATCATTGCATAGGATTGAACCTCCATAATTATACCGTTTGCATTCTCGATCCATCTTTACTTATTGTTTTCATATTTGTACTTATTATTTGAATCTATCTAGTTATTACGTGCTTGATTTTAGATTAATTTTTTGAAAAAGTTATAAAAATCAATTCATCCCCCTCTTGGTTAGCTATTCTTGGTTATCAATTGGTATCAGAGCAATGTGCTCATTTTAAAATTAAGATTTTACAATTTTGAGCAATATCTAACCACAATAGGTGTCGAATCTCTTTTAAATGTTTGTGATGACATATTTTATATTAATTGTCGTATATGATAAGTCCTTCAAATTTTAAAAATTTAGATACACTTATTTTTTATGTCATATAACCCTTAAACGTGATTTTTGTCTTTCAAATAACTATCTTCTATTGAGCCACGCATTTTAATTAATTTCTTCTTATACCTCAATCTGACTTTTCTTTTTTCTCCAATAGGCATTACATTTAAATTTTTACTATCCAATAAATGTCATAACTGTTTCAATCATTTAAAACCCATTATGATAATTATTAAAGAAAAAAATGACCATTTCAATTGCCAAACTTACCTGCACGTTACCTAATAAATCCCATTTATACACATAATTATATGCCACTTACATTTGTTTTTATTCCCATTTTGATTACTGCAAATTACCATCTTCCTTTTGTATTTGATAAGCAACAACATTTTACAACCCCTAAAGCCATGTTTTCTCTTCCTAACTATTACACTTATACATAAAATTATTTCACCCTTTTCCCATAGACTTAAAGCACCTTAAATTTGAAAATTTTTGGAAGGAGAGGCTAAGAGTACTCTGCATTTTATATCAAATTGGGCACAAAATGGGTATTCAAACTCCAAGTATTTAAGGTAGGGTGTTTGTGGCACTTTTGTAAGCGAAGTAAAAATTTTTGGTTTTCGATTTGCATTAAACATGTTATTGTGTTACTTATGGTGGAAGCTCCATTTTGTGGTTCAAATAAGATACGAAAAGATGATTTTTGTTACTTGAAATGGGTTATCAAAACCTAAGAGTAACTCGACTTCCTGATCACCGGTATGCTTTGCAATTGATGGTGACACAAATAAACAAAGTTTGTATTTATAGAAAACATATATTTTTTATCATTTACGTAAGTGTTTCCTACTAAATATTACTCGTGGTACTCATACCTACAAAATTTATAGGTTAATTCAAGGTGTGGCAATGGTTTGGCATAGTGGCAAGTGCTTGACGATTTAAAATGCTATTTAATTTTCTAGTAAAATTTTCAATTATGTAAATCTCTTACGAACTCTTGGACGACATTTTTTTAAATGTATAATTGTCTGATTCATCTAGTTTTTGTATACATTGCATATCAACTATAACTTAGAAATAATGGATTGATTATTCATGAAGTTTAATTACTGCTGAATTGAATTTTTAGATTCCGTCCTCTTACTTAAAAATGGTATAACTTGGGCTACGGTGCATGTTTTAGAGCAAAATTAGTGGGGTTTGAAATGTTTACGAGTCTTCTAATAGTGGTTTTTGGAATTATCTTAAAATATTACCTAAAGAAAAAGTTATGTTCATTTTAGTAGAGTGCATCGGGTTAGTTTCAAAAATACTTTTCAGCATAGTTGAAAACTATTTTCGTGCTTCAAACATTATTGTTGAGACCCCAAATGTTTATATATTGTATGTATATGAGTGTTTTAGGCTGTGTTAAAAGTTCATAAATCTTAGTCGACGTTTACTAGGTCAAACATATTTTTCTCTCCGCTGCTGCGCAACCGATATTTTCTGAATTTTCTCAAGATATTTTTCAAAATCAAATTACACCATAATTGTCTAAGTATATATGGACAAATATCTACCATTATTTTTATATATTTCAAAATCCAAGAATTTTATTAGTTACAATTTATTTTGGTTAACATTAAAGAGCCCCAACTAAAAAGAATTTTCTTATAACGCTTCGAGTTTCAAAAATATTGGGGCGTTACAACTCGGTATCAGAACATGATTTATTTTTTGTAGACTTGCATTAGAGGCCATATTTTAGGAATGTTGCGTCACTTATAAAATTGATCAAATTTATATTTTCTTTTTCTTTTTTTTTAAGGATCCTAAGCACCGTGCTTGCCATAGCCGCGCTATGTCGATTTTGAGGTAAAGAAGTTCTATAAAAATATATTTGTATCTATGTGATGATTATGAGAAATATTATTTTAGATTCAACATTTGAAATGTATGTATGAGTATTAGTATATGTTTGAGTTTGAATACTTTTTGTAGATAATCATTATTGTACCAAGTATTTGTAGAATGTGACCAAATTCATTGTTTATTTAAGTCCTCGAGAATTAACTAAAACTTATTAGATACCCACTAATTGGACTTCAAATAATTAGTATGACACAAATGGTACGAATTAAGAAAATTTGTAGGAAGATAAGTTTATTGATGCCTCGTTGATATGAGATTATGAGGCAATATGGAGAGTATCAGTGGAATCCACCGTACAATATGGTCCAGCACATTTGGGAGATGTTAGTAAGGTAGATGGAGGTGAGGTGACTAGGCCATATGGTCACTGGTCGTTGGGCCACCCACCTCCTTATTGATACATTACCAGAAGAGTGGCTAGAGATGACAGAATTGGTTTACGATTATTTATGGGAAATTGTTGTGCCTACCTTGCCTTAAGAGATTGACTATAAGGCATTTAGTGTAGAACTGATTGAGCAGTGGAAGTTGGCCCAACCTACATTTCCCGAGGACGATGGTGTATCTATTGAGATGTATATTCGTAAAGATGCACCTCTACAGACTTTAGATGATGAGGCATAACCTTCTAAGAAACCTAGGGTTCATGAAGGTTGGATTAGTGACGATGATGGCAATGATGAATAAAGGAGTGGAATTTTAGTGGATTTTATTAAGTTTAGTTGTTGTTAATGTCTAGTAAGATTCCTTTTGCTTTCCTATTGATTTGCGCCAGACGTTCTTTTATTATTTTGCATTCCTTTTGGATGATTCTTTTCAGATAATAATAAAAGATGTTGGGTTGTAAATCTTTTTCCGATTTGTGCAAGTATCGTAAACTTCTCTAAATGAGATTGCAATTGTTATGGCATATAAGAATATGGCGCAAGTGAGGACGATTAGGGAGTTAAGAAAGAAGATTGATGACCTGAAGCAGGCCTTGGTTGCTCAAGCTATACTTCCAATACCTCAAGCTCTACCAATTCTTCAAGCATTGCTAGTGCCGCCAACATACCTAGCTACACTACTTATTCCAACGGTATAACAATTTCGTAGATATCGACCCCCTACTTTTGATGGCAGAAAAGACCATTTGGCAGTTGAAGAATGATTGTGTACTATTGAGAAGATATTCCTACACATCTCTTGTCCAGGAAATCAAAAAGTATTATGCGCCGAGTTTATGACAATCGGAAGAGTATGCCATTGGTGGGAATCATCATCACGCACATGCATCAAGGATAAACACTGTAATCTAACGTGGACTCACATCAAGGAGGAATTGTCCTGTATGTCCCACACTTTGTAAGTGCCGAGCTTATAAAGGCAAAATGTTACGAGAGGGGCTTGTGCAATTGTACCCAGAGATTAGGCAAATTGTGAGTTCACATGATCTTACCACTTTCTTGGCAGTTGTAAAAAAAGCTCAAATGGTGACCTACTCGGGGTAAAGTTGGTAAATCATGGACAACGTAATGACTCCGAAAAAAGGAAGTGGTAGGATAAGAATAAGAATACTAGACAAATTAAGAAGCAGACACATAAGGGTAAGCCGAGTAATCCTTTATCCCAATGTCCTAAGTGTAATAGGAGAATTTTTGTATGAAAAGTATGTTTGCTATAAGTGTGGTCAACCTGGCCATGTGGCTTCTTCATGTCCATTGATTAAGAAAACCGAGCAAAAGAAGAAATGAAAATCAAGGGTGTTGGCTTTGACTCGTGACGAGGCTACCCAAAATTTGGACGTAATCGCAGGTATTTTATCCATCTCTAACATTCATGTTTATGTCCTTATTGATTCAAGTGCAACTCATTCGTTCATATCCAATGTATGTCTAGCTAAGATTAATACTTTATGTCAGAAGAATGATAGTATACTAGAGGTTAGTATGCCATCTGGGGAAACTATTGATTCTAATTGGATAGAAAATTAGGTATAAATAAATTCTGATGGACTAAGTTTAGAGGCCGAATTGTATGCTATAGAGATGAAATATTTTTATATTATTTTAGGTATGGATTGGTTAGATGAAAATCGATCCACGATAGTATGTTTTGAGAAAGAGGTAATTTTTCGAAAAACCAGGAAAAAAGGAGTTCAGATTTTATGGATAAAAAATTAAGGCATTTTATCGCGTTATCTCAGCTTTAAAGGTAGAGAGCATGTCGAGGAAGCATGAATGTCATGGGTATCTTATCAGTCATACTAGCACCTAATCTCAAGACAAAATATTAGATAATGTGCCAATAATACATGAGTATGCCAACGTGTTTCCAAATGATCTACCAGGTACTCCACCCAATAGACAAGTGGAATTCACGATAGATCTGATACTTGAAGCTACTCCAGTGTCCAAAGCCCCATACTGAATGGCACCAAAGGAATTACAAAAGTTAAAGATACGGTTAGAAAGACTTTTAGACAAAAGGGTTCATTAGACTGAGTGTATCTCTATGGGGAGCCTGGTACTCTTTGTAAAGAAGGAATATGGTACTATGAGGTTGTGCATTTACTATCGTGAACTAAATTAGTTGACGATCAAAAATAAATATCCCCTTCCTAGGATTGAGGATCTATTTGATCAATTGAAGGGACATCCATGTTCTTAAAAATTAATTTAAGGTCGGGCTACCCTCAGCTGAAGATTAAGTCGGTAGATATACCAAAGATGGCATTTAAGACTCGATATGGGCATATGAGTTTACAGTAATGCCCTTTGAATTGATTAATGCCCTTGTAGTGTTTAGGGACTTGACGAATAGAGTGTTCTATCAGTATTTGGACAAGTTTGTCATCATATTTATTGACGACATACTGATAAACTCAAGAGATTCTCAGCAACGTGCAGAACATCTAAGAATAGTTCTGGAAATACTGCGTAAAGAGAAGATAAATGCCAAATTCAAGAAATGTGAATTTTGGTTGGACAGAGTAGGATTTCTAGGCCATACTATGACATAGTTGACTCGAAAAGGTACTAAGTTCGTATGGTCAGAAAAATGCGATCTGAGTTTTCAAGAGTTAAACGACAGGCTCGTATCCTCACTAGTGTCAACTATTCCCGATGGTTCGAAAGGCTTTGTAATTTACAGTAACGCATCTAAGCTTGGTTTAGGATGCGTTCTGATGCAACATGAAAATGTGATAGCTTATGCTTCGAGGCAATTGAAATAATATGAAAAGAATTACCCTACTCATGATCTTAAAATAGCAGCGATAGTACACGCCTTGAAGATTTGGCGCCACTACCTATACGGGAACAAGTGTGAGATCTACATTGATCATAAGAATTTCAAATACTTCTTCACCCTGAAAGAGTTGAATACGAGACAAAGACGGTGGTTAGAATTAGTGAAGGATTATGACTATGCTATCTTGTACCATCCGAGTAAGGCTAATGTAGTCACTGATGCCCTGAGTAAAAAGAACATGAGACAGTTGTCAACACCGTGCACAAGACAAGATCATTTAATCAGGGATTTTGAAAATCTAAGAATTGAAGTATTAACTTCACCAGTAAGGATATCTGCAATGTTAGTAGGTTTTAATGTATGACCTGCACTCATGGATAGAATAGTAGTTGCTCAGAAAGATGACCCATTTTTGGAAAAGATTAGGATTGAGATAAAAACTGAGAAGAGGAAAGGACTTGAAATAGTTGAAAATCTTTCCCTGTTATTTAGAGGCCGATTGTGCATGCCAAAGGATTAGGTATTGAGAATGAGATTATGTCTGAACTAAAATGTATAAAGATTTGTGTGACACATTTTGGCAAAGAAATATGAAGAGGAAGATAGCTCTGTTTGTGTCCAAATGCATGATTTGTCAACAGGTGAAGGCTGAACATCAGAGGTCGTCAAATCGTTGAATACCATAGACATACCTAAATAAAAATGGGAGGGAAATTGCAATGGATTTTGTCATTGGTTTTCCTAGATCAATGAGAGGTCATGATGCAATATGGGTGATCGTGGATTGATCGACAAAACTTGCTTATTTTCTTCTAGTTTAGACAACTTATAGCTTAGAACAGTTTGCACAGATTTATGTCAGAGAGATTATGCGATTTTATGGTGTTCCATTTCTATTGTATCGAATAGAGATTCATGGTTTACTTTGAAGTTTTGGATAAGCCTCCAGAAAGCTGTGGGTACCAAGTTAACATTTAGTATTATATATCATCCTCAGACTAACGGACAATCTGAACGAACTATCTAGGTTCTTGAAGATATGTTGAGAGCTTGTGTCCTAGATTTGGGTGGTAAGTGGGAAGATCATTTAGCGTTAGTTGAATTTGCATACAACAATAGCTTCCAATCAACTATTGGCATAGCACCGTATGAGGCTTTGTATGGTCGACGATGTCATTCGCCATTATACTATGATGAAGTTGGTGAAAGGAGAGTTTTGGGTCAAAAAATGGTCAAGAAGACTGTAGAGGCTATATATAAAATTAAATCAAGAATTAAGATTGTCCAAGATAGTCAAAAGAGATATGCCCACAAAAGGAGAAAAGAATTGACTTTTGAGATTGGAGATAAAGTATTTCTCAAAGTAGAGCCGATGAAGGGAATACTACGATTTGGAAAGAAAGAAAATTGAGTTCTAGATTTATTGGTCCATTTAAGATTCTTGAAAAAATTAGGAATATAGCACATCGTTTAGCATTACCACCCGAACTATCAGCAGCGCACAACGTATTTCACGTTTTTATGTTGAGAAAATATATCTCAGATCCTAACCACGTGATAAATGTTCGATCACTAGATGTCCAGAGTGATATAACGTAAGAAAAAGCTCCTGTAGTGATTTTGGAGAGAAAGGACCATGTTTTGATATGATCCAGGACTCGAACCCGACGAGGACAAGCCCGGGACATGACCCATTGATTATCGAAGGAGGTTCGATGACACTGAGGGCAAAGTGGGTAAAAGAGGAGATTGTATTGTTTTCTCAAGCTATGGTGGACGAAGTGTCGAAGTTATCAAGTCAAGGAACAAGTTTCATATTGGGTTCGGAAGAAGAAACCAAATGGATCAACTCGATTCAAGCAGCAAACGAGCAGCATGGATGAAAACGGGCATAACTTTCAGCTTGGTCATCGAATTTTCGCCCATGATTACATTTCAAAAATGGCATGAAATTATGCACAAGGTCGCATAGACGCATGGTACTTTTGGGCTTGCATTCGTACAGAAATATGTCGAGAACAAGTTGACGGAAAATTTTCAAATTTTTAGAGTTTCCTAGTTTGATTAAAACAATATTTTTTGATATCTTTGTAATCTTTTAGGAATCCAATTACGTTTTTACTAGATTTTCTGGCCATTAGTATATATAGGACTTTATTATTCAATGTATGGATCTTTTTGACAAATTTACTATTGAGATATATATTCGAGAGACTATTGTGTTTTTCAAACCTTATTTTTATTAGAACATTCTGAACTTATCAAGAGGATTCTTGTAGCATTCAACACCGAGTGCGGATCACATGTTGTGTAATCAAGAGGTCATTCAAACTTTATTTTTGTTTTGTTGCTTGGTTTATTAATTCTTTGTTAAAACTCAAAATCAGAATTATTCTTTGGGCTTTCTTGGGATCTTCAATCTCATTGTGGGTTGCGTAGTGTTCGTTGCGTCGTGATTCTCATCAGTTGGTATCAGAGCAAGGCTCCAAAATAATCAGGTTATATCTTATGTTTATCGTTTTTCTTTTTTCTTTTTTCATTGTTCTTCGCGTTCTTTGGGTCCATCTTATTTATTGAGTTTTGATCCAGAAAATTACAAAAAAAGAGTCAAATTTATTTTTCGAACTAATTACAAGTCCAAATCAAATTTTGTTTGCTTTGCTGGATTTGTAGTTGAATTCCCAAGGTAAAAAAATTCAAAAAAAATATTGTTATTACCGAAAGATTTTCAGCAGTTTAAATTTCAGCTTTGAGTAAAAAAAGATCATTCAAAATTTATTTCATTTTACGTTTTTGAATAGTCCATTGAATTCATTATTCATCCTTTCATTTCTTTCGTGTTTTTGAGTCATTTTTCATAGTTTCTTTTCTTTCTCCTATCACAATTCGTGATCAATACTCGGTAGGATCTACGAGAATACAATATTAGTTGAGTTTACCTTGCCTTGTTCTTTAAAATACCTGGGCGAAAACACTGAGTGGTAAAAGGTAGAGTGGTGAGATTAATATAGGGAAAAACCAATAATTGAGTGATACACGAGTGACCATTTGTAAGGCAAAAATTCAATAGAATTAGGATGTCAGATAAAGAGGGTTCCGATTCAAAAAGGCAGCCGAATTAAAACTACATGGCAGATGATGTAATCAGGCGGTTTGAATGGGTGCTTGGGGATGTGAGTGAAAGGCTTGATAGGTTAGATACATCAGTGGCAAACTTTTATAGGGGACAATCAAATGCAAGGGGACCAGGTAGCCGGGAGCCTAGGATGGATGTGCATGATGATTATGGCTTTAGTGGTGATATGGATGATGGTACATCGATGGTGTGTGATATGGGTAGAATGAGAAGTAAATGAGGTAGGTTCGAAAGAAGGGGTAGAAGTTGCTTTGGAGATAAAGTGGATGAGAATATGGGCAATATTAAGATGTCAATTCCACTATTTAAGGGAATGAGTGATCCGAATGCTTATCTAGAGTGTGAGTAGAATGTGGAGTTAATATTTGATTACCATAATTATTTGGATGAGAAGAAGGTGAAAATTACAATTCTTGAGTTAGTTGATTACGCTATAACTTGGTGGGATCAAGTGGTTACATCAAGCAGGAGGAATCGAGAGCGAGCAGTTAATACTTGGGATGAGTTGAAAACTATCATGAGGAAGCGGTTTGTTAGTCACTATTACAGGAAGCTGCACCAAAAATTGCAAGGTTTATATCAAGGGTCGAAGAGTGTTGAAGACTACCATAAAGAGATGGAAATTTTGATGATTAGGGCAAATGTGGAAGAGGATTGGAAAGCCACCATGACTCGTTTCTTAAATAGGTTGAATAGAGACATTGCTAATGTTGTGGAGTTGCAGCATTATGTGGAAATTGAAGACATGTTGCATGTGGCCATGAAGGTGGAGAAACAGTTCAAGAGGAAGGGGCAGCTAGGCAACCATTGGGTACTTCGAGGTCTAATTCATCTTAGAAATCGAAGTGGGATAATAAAGGTGATGGAGCTGTTGCAAAATAAAGGACTGAACTACCAAAGGGAAAGGATGATGGAGCTAGCAGAACAACTCCCAAAACAGAGCCACAGCCAGCTAGAAATTAGGATATCAAGTGCTTGAGGTGCTTGGAAACTGGATACATCGCTTCTAAATGTCCAAATAAAAGAATGATGATAGTACGCAATGGAAAGGTGGTGAGTAACAGTGAGGATGATTATGAAGGTATGATGACATTGGAGGAGGTTAGTAAAGGAAATGACACTGAATTTGATGTTGGTGAGTTACTGGTCATGAGACAAGCTCTCAACACTCAAATCAAGACAGATGACTTGGAGCGGCAAAGGGAAAACATATTCCATACACGATGCCACGTTAACAATACGGTATGTAGCATGATCATTGATGGGAGAAGTTGTACTAATGTGGCTAGCACAACTCTTGTTGAAAAATTGGGATTAACCTTATGTAGACACCCTAGGCCATATAGGTACAATGGTTGAATGATAGTGGAAAAGTTAAGGTGAATAAGTGGGTGTTGATTAGTTTATCCATTGGTATATATAAAGATGAAATTATATGTGATGTGGTACCTATGTAAACATAGCATATTTTGTTGGGTAGACAATGGCAATATGATAGGAAACCCATTCATGATAAGTACAAGAATCACTATAGTTTTGTTAAGGATGGGAAGTCCATTACCCTTGCGCCATTAACACCGGCACAAGTATATGAAAACCAAATCAAATTGAAAAATGAGGAAGAAAAGAGAGTAAAAGAATTAGAAAAAAAGAAAGAAAATAGTGAGATGGTGAACACGAGAGAAAATGTTGAGGTGGCTAGTGGAGAGCAAAAGAGAGAGAAGCCACATGAGGGAAAAGAAAAAGAGTCTTCTGAGAGGAGAGAAAAGCCGAAAGTAAATTTCTTTGTAAAGGGGAGTGAGTTGAAAAAGACGATAAATGAGAGACAACAAATGATATTATTGGTTTATAAGGAATCATTCCTCAATTTTGAGGAATCTAACACACCATTCCCTAGTTTGACTATCTCTTTATTGCAAGAATTTGAAGATATATTTCCAGAGGATATGCCTAGTGGATTACCATCCATTCAAGGCATTGAACATCAAATTGACTTTGTTCCTAATTTTGATAAGACTTTTGAGATTGAATGTGATGCATCGGGAATAGGTATTGGTGTTGTTTTAATGCAGGATAGAAGACCAATTGCGTACTTAAGTGAAAAGTTGAGTGGAGCAGCATTTAATTATCCCACGTATGATAATGAGTTATATTCATGTGTTCGTGCCTTCGAAACATGGAAACACTACATGTGACCTAAGGAGTTTGTGATACACACGGATTATGAATCATTAAAGCATTTGCGAGGTCAAAGCAAGCTGAACAAAAGGCATGCGAGGTTGATGGAGTTTGTTGAGACATTTCCTTATGTCATCCGGTACAAGTAAGGTAAGGAAAATGTGGTGGCAGATGCATTGTCTCGAAGGTATGTGTTACTAACTTCTCTTAGTTCTAAGTTACTTGATTTTGAGCATATTAAGGACATGTATGTTAGTGATTTGGATTTTTTTTAAAATTTATGCATGTAATAAGGGAGATGTAGATAAGTTCTTTAACCATGATGGATATTTATTTCGAGAAAATAGATTGTATGTTCCTAATTGTTCAATGCGAGAAGTTTTAGCAAGGAAAACACATAGTGGTGGATTGATGGGACACTTTGGGGTTAAAAAGACTTTAGACGTGTTGGGGGAACATTTTTATTGGCCTAAGATAAAAAGTGACGTTAAAAGAGTTTGTAGTCGATGCATAACTTGTAAGCATGCTAAATCTAAGGTTTTACCTCAAGGTTTATACACACCGTTACCTACGCCTAGTGAACCATGAGTTGATATTTCAATGAATTTTGTTTTGGGTTTACCTAGGACTAAGAAGGGACGATATTCAATATTTGTGGTGGTAGATAGATTCGGTAAGATGACACATTTCATAGCTTGTCATAAGCCGATTATGCCACTAACATTATTGACTTATTCTTTAAAAAAATAGTGCGTTTACATGGAGTACCTAAGAGCATAGTATTTGATCGGGATGTGAAATTCTTAAGTCATTTTTGGAGAGTTTTGTGGAGTAAGTTAGGTACTAAGCTTATGTTTTCAACAACTTGTCATCCACAAACCGATGGTCAGACTGAAGTAATGAATAGGACCATAATACAATTATTATGCATTGTAGTCAATAAGAACTTGAAGAGTTGGGAAGAGTGTTTACCGTTCATAGAGTTCGCATACAATAGAGCCACGCATTCTACTACTTCGTTTTTGCCATTTGAAATTGTTCATGGTTTTAATCCGCTAACACATTTGGATTTAATACCCTTACCTGTGAATGAACGAGGTAGATTGATGGCAAAAGAAATGCCGAGTTGGTGAAATCACTTCATGAAAAGGTAAAGATGCAAATTGAAATTAAAAATAAACACTTCGCATCACAAGCAAACAATGGGTCAGAGGAGCATGACAGTCAAACCAAGAGATTGGGTTTGGGTAAATCTCAGAAAGGAAGGCTTTCTAGAACAAAGGAAATCAAAGTTGCAACCACGAGGGGATGGTCTATTTCAAGTCTTGGCGAAAGTCAATGGCAATGCTTACAAATTGGATCTTCCTGGTGAGTATAATGTTTCGGCAACTTTTAATGTGTCTGATCTCTTTCTTTTCGATGTAGGTGCATATTTGAGGATGAATCCTTTTGAAGATGGAGAGGATGATATGATCCAGGAGTCGAGCCCGACAGGATAAGTTCGGGACGGAACTCGTTGATTATCGAAGTAGGCTCGATAACACGTTCGAGGGCAAAACGGGTGAAAGAGGTAATTGGATTGCTTGCTCAAGCTATGGTGGATGAAGTGTCAAAGTTATCAAGTCAAGGAACAAGTTTTATGTTGGGTACGGAAGAAGAAACGAAATGGATCAACTCAATTCAAGCAGCAAATGAGCAGCATGGATGAAAACAGACATAACTTTCAGCTCGATTGTCATTCATCCATGAGTACATTCCAGAAATGGCATGAAATTATGCACAAGGTTGCATGGGCACATGCTACTTTTGAGCTTGCGTTCACACAGAAACATGTCGAGAACAAGTTGACGAAATATTTCCAATTTTTTAGAGTTTTCTAGTTTGACTAAAACACTATTTTTTGATATCTTTTATGAATATAATTACGTTTTTACTAGGTTTTCTTGCCATTAGTATAAATAAGACTTCATTATTCAATGTATGGACATTTTTGGCAAATTTACTATTGAGATATATTCGAGAGGCTATTGTGTTTTTTCAAACCCTGTTCTTTTTAGAACATTCTGAACTTATCAGGAGAATTCTTGTGGCGTTCAACGTCGAGTGCGGATCACGTGTTGTGTAATCAAGAATTTATTCAAACTTTATTTTTGTTTGGTTGCTTGGTTCATTAATTCTTGGTTCAAACTCAAAATCGAGACTATTCTTTGAGTTTTCTTGGGATCTTCAATCTCGTTGTGGGTTGCATAGTGTTTATTGTTACGTGGTTCTCATCATGTTCTAAGACAAAAGGTTCCATTAGTAGAAATCTAGTGGGGTAAACATGGGAGCATGATGCTATTTGGGAAAAAGAAGAAGACATTTTAACCAAGTAACCCAATCTCTTAAAACAAGTAAATTAAATTTCAATAACGAAATTATTTTAATTAAGGAGAGTTGTAGCGATCAAGAAAAAAATCTTGTGTTTCGTTTAAAAAAAATTTCTTGTATAAATCGAAAATAATTTAGATTATATTATCTCATCGCTACGATACTTCCTGAAAAAAAAAATCCATTTCAGTTGCCAAACTTACATGCATGTTACCTCATAAATCCCATTTATACACATAATTATATGCCACTTACATTTGTTTTCATTCCCATTTCTATTACTGCAAATTACCATCTTCGTTTTGTGTTTGATAAGAAACAACATTTTACAACCCCTAAAGCCAAGTTTTCTCTTCCCAACTATTACACTTATACGTAAACTTATTTCACCATTTTCCCATAGACTTAAGGCACCTTGGATTTGAAGATTTTCGGAAGGAGAGGCTAAGAGTACGTTGCATTTTATTTCAAATTGGACGTAAAAGGGTATTCAAACTCCAAATATTTAAGTTAGGGTGTTTGTGGCACTTTTGTAAGTGAAGTAAAAATTATTGGTTTTCGATTTGCATTAAACGTGTTATTGTGTTACTTATGATGGAAGCATCATTTGGTGGTTCAAATAAGAGATGAAAAGATGATTTTTGTTAGTTGAAAGGGGTTAATCAAAACTTAAGAGTAAGCGGACTACCTGATCATCGGTTCGCTTTGCAATTGACGATGACACAAATAACCAAAGTTTACATTTATAGAAAACATATTTTTTTTTATCATTTACTTAAGTGTTTCCTACTGAGTATTACTTGTGATACTCATCCCTACAAAATCAAGTTAATTCAAGACATGTAAATGGTTTGACATAGTGGCAAATGTTCGTAGATTTGAAATACTCTTTAACGTTCTAGTAAAGTTTCCAATTATGTAAATTTCTTACGAACACTTAGATGACATTTTATTTTAAAATGTTTAATTTTCTATTTGTCTAATTTTTATATACATTGCATATCAACTATAATTTAGAAATGTTGGATTGATTATGCATGAAGTTTAATTACCGATGAATTGAATTTTTTTATTCTGTCCTCTTACTTAGAAGTAGTACTTGGGCTATAATGCATGTTTTAGAGTAAAATAAGTGAGGTTCAAAAGTTTACGAGCTTTCTAATAGAAATCTTTGGAATTATTTTAAAATATTGCCTTCAAAAAAAGTATATAAGTGTTATAGGCAGTGCTAAAATTTCATAAATTTTAGTGAATGTTTACTAGGTCAAACATATTTTTCTCTTCGCTGCTACATAACTGATAGTTGCTGAATTTTCTCAAGATATTTTCCAAAATCAAATTACACTATAATTGTCTTCCATTATTTTTTATATATTTCAAAATCCAAAAATTTTATTAGTTACAATTTATTTTGGTTAACACTAAAGAGCCCCAACTAAGTTTTTTTTTTTTTTTTTTTTGTTTGTAACACTTCGAAATTCAAGAATCTTGGGACATTACAACGGATTAGAACAAGTAATAACGTGGATCTAAGAGTCCGAACTATCGTTCCCAGAACTATAATTTAATAATTGGTTAAATTACTTCGATTCGATTGAGAATAAATAAAAGGTATTTCTTTTATTTTTATGATTTTTTATTTTCAATGTACTAAAATAATAAAAATCGATTTTTTTTTTTTTATACATGTTGGTTTAAGTGTTAAGATTCATGAGATCACCATAAATATTCTCTTAATCTCAATCACCAAATTTTATAACAATTGATTATGTTTACCTAGTTGAATTCTTCTAACATATTCAACTTTGCTTTCTCGAGTTCAAATTGATTCTATTTAACTAAATTCATTTCATATCTCTATGTGAATTCAGATACATTTTAGTTAAACACATTAAATCTCTAAGAATCCGTGCAACGGCCGCATTAACTAGAAAATATATATCTACACTTTTATACTCCTGAATTTTACTACGTGGCCTAAACCTAAAATTCAACTCTCAACTCGTAATAGATTCACAAGATCAATGAATTCTTGGGAAAGTAATTCAAGCATTAAACACTATAAATAAAATCAACTCATATGAAATTGAAAACTAGAATCTTGAAAATTGAATCAAATGGTCTCAATTGACTACATTGTCTGCCCTACAAAAAGTTTAGATATGCATAATAAATGAAGAAAAATATAAAATAATAATTGGGTATATCCCTGAGTTTGAATTGAGATGTATAGGAATTGATGAATCTTGCACCTATATAATCTTCTTGCCCCCAAATAAATGCTTCAAGCCCTTGATTTCTTGCTTTTCTTCGATATATTTCTCTCTAATTCTCACGTTGTGAAGCATTTTTTTTTCTCATCCCCTTTCGGTCTTTATATAGTATTAGACTTTTTAAAATAGTTCACATCCCAAACAAACTCAAAAAGACTAGAAGAAAATAAAAATAAAATAAAACTTAAAAATGCTTAAATGGAGCTTGCCACGAGTTGGCCTCGAGTTGCAAACCCCTGCCTACCCGAGACATACAGGTAAAATATTGGCTGCGGGTGGGCCGCTGATTTGCAAACCAAGGTCCACCCGTGGTCTAATTTTTACCTTTTGTAGTTTAGTCCTCCAACTTTTCAAAACTTCTATTTTTATCCCCCAAACTTTTTCAAATATCATTTTTTTTGTACTAAATCTCATGAATTCATCCAATTGCTTCAATAACATCTTCCAACTGATTAATTGCAACTCTAACGATCTTCAAAAGCCTAAATTAATCTTCAATTAAGCTCAAAAGCACCACTTTTTGTATCAATTGCGCTCAACCTCGAACTTTTCCTACAAATCGCATAATTTTACATAATTAGGTAGAAATTCGCTCAAATAAACCATAATTTATCAAGATTAAAATTATAAATAAACGTGCAAAATACACTTATCAACTACTGATGGGGCATTATAAGACACACCTGGACATTCTCAGTAGTAATACATCTCCACATTTCATTGGAAATTTATATAGGGGTCAAACTATTATATTTTTCGTTTTGGAATTTAACCCCTGTTTGGTAGGGATAAATCAAAGTCAACATTTCATTTTAACCACATATTTAATGGGATTCATAACTTTTTAATCACGCATTTCATTAACTTTTAATCCCCACCAAACTGAGACTTAATATTTATTTTTTATATAGGTCATGCTACATGTACCGATTTCTTTTACATAATTTCTTACCTACTACTCACAATAGGGGGTGGAGATCACATCTTGGGATTTTTTTATTCATGTGGGGCTCACGTGCATGTGAGAGAGGGTAAAGTATGTGGTATTATGTACAAATAGATTTATCCTTTTTTATATGATGGCCTCAAAAAATGTGATATATTTTTAGGGGCATGAAAGATTGTACAATGTTATGCATTGTGAAAATTTCGAACATTGTACGATATTTTGCATCAGTACAAGTACATCCACAACCATGGCTTCAACTAGCAATATAAATTTTCGGTCTCCGACAATTTAAATTTCTAGAAGAAGCAATTCAACGTGACATTATTACCCTATTTGGTTCAACATGAATATTTTCTTGCATCAAGATGTACATATTTTTTAGGGCATGAAAGATTGTATGATGCTTAGCATTGTGAAGATTCCAAAATTGCATCAGTATAACTGTATAAGTACATCCATCACCACTATGGCTTCAGCTTTTTTAGTATCATGAGCTTGCAATATAAATGTTTTCGACTATGAAAATTTAAGCTTTTAGATCAAGTAGGTCAACATAACATTATATTGAAAGGATGTTATCCACATGGTAGAAGACTAATAACTTTATTAAAATCAGGGTTTCAAAAAGCATAAAAATGTTACTTGTTTTTATTATTATTTAAAATACTTAATCATTCTAAAAATCATTTAATAATTAAAATAATACATACCAATTATCTAAGATTATAAAATAATATATTTACTTAATAATTCCTGTAATAAGTCAATTATATAATTGTCTAGTTTTCGAAATGAAAAAGTTAGATTATTTTTTATAAAAACTTTTAACTAGACAAATTATACATAATAGGTTTATAGGAACTTGATACATATTTTCGAAATTCTCAACAAAAAGATAGTCTCAAAATAATAATTACATAATATAAATAGCACAATAGCTTAAATTTTATTTAAATCTTTATCAGATAAAGTCATTTTTGACTTTTGTACATATAAAGTCATTTAAAATTTTGAAAGTAAAGTCAAATAGAAGGTATTTAAAGAAGGAAAAAAATTAATAACGCACCCCCAAGTATGTCGGGCGGATATTAAGCGGTCAACTGCTACCGCATGTTTCGTGCTTACTGTCAAGGTAAAGTGCCTTGAGCCTAGGCGAGACTACTGTTCTAAAAAGCTCGCCTAAACGTCGTCTAATGCGCTTTTTTAGAACGCAGATTAAAATGATATTCGCATGTTTTGTTATTTTTTCTAGAAAAATACGTGTTCAACTCAACATTTAATCAAGTTCGGCGAGCTAAGTACTTCATGAATGAATCATTGGATGAGTTACTAAATTTTGATAACTTGTTGATGAACAAGTTAACCAGTATGGCCATCTATTGTTCCAAAGCCTGAACTTTTGACGGATTTATATTAATTCATATCCTGTTCGATAAAACCAGGATCGATAAAATAGTAACAATGTGGAAGTAAGAAGGGGGATTTGCTTAAAAGGGCCAGTCAATAATAATTTTTGGTAAAATAGCCCATCTCAATAGTTTTTGTTCCAAGAGCCTTGGGGTCTATTAAATCATATATTAAAAGTCTTAAATACCCTTAAATTGAAATGACTAAAATGACCACTTTGAAGTTTAATATTTATCATATCATCAAACATAAATCCCTTATGAATTCCCACTTTCATTCTCGTTTTTCACACCCCATTTAAAAATTAAAATCAACGAAAAAATGGCATGCTACCTTTTTAAATGACTAATTGCCGTTTTAACAAATTTTGTATTTATTTTACTTTATGTTCCCTCGTATCCACATGAAAATTAATGAAAAACATATTTTAGAGTTCATAATCAAAATGACATGTCATCATTATAAACGATTTGATGATGTTTTAACTAATTTTATGTTTGTTTCACTTTATATACTCTCGTACCCACATAAAAAATCACCCGATAGTGATCAATAATATTGTTCCATGAGTAAATAATACAAATCTCATTATATTCCAATTGTGAGATAAGATGTTCAACAAATTAGTTAATTCAACATGTACAAGTCTTCTAAAATGTTTCAAACTATGATCGACTAGTTTTTGAATAAAATTGAGACATGCGACCTAAAACGGAATCTGATCGTTTTAGATGTATGGTTGACGTTTTTATTCATTTAGTGTTCAGTTCTGTTCATTCACGTTTGTTATGGATGAATGAATGTTAATTGTTGAATATAATCTTGAAATTGTGATGATTTTTGATAAATTCTGATAAGGATTTTGGTAACTATAACATCACTGTTAGTTCAAACCAAAATGGCATATGGTCGTTTTAAACATATGTCTGACATTTTTACTCATTTAGTGTTCGTTTCAGTTCATTTACGTCTATAATCACATGAATGCTTAGGGATGGAAGTTTTATCTATATTTTGACGTTGCGGTTGACACATTTTTTGAAACTATAATGAGTCACTGCATAATCTGGTAGAAAACTACAATATACTTGGCAATAAAGAAAAACATAAGTAGCAAGTGTGGTATTGAAAACATAGCACGTGTAGTCGTTCAATATGTACGAGTCATGTATGATGTTATAAAGCATATTTGACTAATTTCAGAGTGAATCGATACCCCATGACCCAAAACGGAATCTAGTCGTTTTAAACGTATGACTGACATTTCTACTCATTTAGTATTTGTTTCGGTTCATTCATGCCCGTAATTACGTGAAAGTTTAGGGATGAGACTGTTAACTCTATTTCGACGTTGCGATCGACACATTAATTCAAACTATAGTATGGTAGTAAACTACATTACACTTGACAATAAAGAAAAACTAAGTAGCAAGCATGGTATCCAAAATATAGCACGTGTAGTCGTTCAATGTGTACGAGTTATGTATGATGTTTCAAACACTATTTTACTAGTTTCGGAGTGAAATAGATACCTTGTGATCCGAAACGGCATCTTAGCATTTTAAACAGAGGATTATCATTTAGTGTTTAGGTTTTAGGGTTTAAATTTTAGAGTATATGGCAAAAGAGAAAAACATGTAATTATTTACATGCCTTTTTAAACGACTAAGTACCATTTTAACAAATTTTGTATTCATTTCATTTTATGTTCCCTCATATCCACATGAAAATTAATAAAAAATATGTTTTAACCATATTTGGAGTGAAATTTAGAGTTCGTACTGTAATGACGTGCTATCGTTATAAACGATGTGATGTCGTTTTAACTAAGTTTGTGTTTATTTCACTTTACATTCTCTCGTAGCCACATGAAAATAAAAGTAGAAAAAATTTCACTATATTTAGAGTAAAATCGATAAACAACATTAAACTTCAAAGATCGATAAAAAATAAAAAAATAAAACGACGTAGCACGCTTGATAATTTTAAATGTATAGATGACGTTTTTACTCATTTAATATTTGTTTTTGTTCATTCAGGCCCATAACCACATGAAAGTTTAAACTACATTTTGACGTTACGGTTGACACATTTGTTCAAACTATAGTAAGTCACTTCATAATTCGGTAGTAAATTACACTACGTTTGACAAAAAAGAAAAACGTAAGTAGCAAGTATGGTATCCAATACATAGCACGTGTAGTTGTCCAATGTGTCCGAGTCATGTATGATGTTTCAAACACAGCTTTACTAGTTTCAAAGTGAAATCGATACCCCGTGACCCCAAATGGCATCTGATCATTTTAAACGGAGGGTTGCTATTTAGGGTTTAGGTTTTAGAGTATATGGTTTAGATTTTAGAGTGTATCGCAAAAGAGAAAAACATGTAATTATTCAACATGCCTCTTTAAACTACTAAGTACCGTTTTAACAAATTTTGCATTCGTTTCACTTTATGTTCCCTCATATCCACATAAGATACTCAATAAATTAGTTAATTCAACATGTAGAAGTCTACTAAGATGTTTCAAACTATGATCGACTAGTTTTTGAGTGAAATCGAGACCTTGTGACCCAAAACGACTTCTAATCGTTTTAAACGTATGGTTGACGTTTCTACTCATTTAGTATCTGTTTCAATTCATTCACGCCCGTAACCACATGAAAGTTTAAGGATAAAAATTTTAACTATATTTCAACATATTGTTCAACATGTATAGTCTTTTATGATGTTCGAAACACTATTTTACTAATTTTGGAGTGAATTTGAAACTCATTGATCCAAAATAATATGTTGTCATTTCATACGTAAGGGTACCATTTAAGGGGTAGAGTATACAACCACATAGCATGCTTGATCATTCAATATGTACAAGTGAAATCAAGACCATGTTAACCAAAATGACGTAATATCATTTTACAAGTATGACTACCATTTAGGATATACAAAATATAGTACGTCTCCCACTGAAATCGACTCATCACCTAAAATGGCTCATGAATGTTTTAAATGTACCACTGCCATTTTTTTAATTCAGTGTTCAGTTGGCATAATTTTTGCTCATTCAGCCCGGACAAGTCATCTACGATATTCCAATACTTGTTTTGTAGTGAAATCGAGACCTCGTAACCCAAAATGACATGTTTTCATTTTAAACGATTTGATGACCTTTTAAATAATTTTGTGTTTGTTTCACTTTATATTCTCTCGTACCCACATAAAAAATCATCCAATAGTGATCAACAACATTATTCCATGAGTAAACTATATTATTCTTCACTATGAATGAAGGTAAATATCCTAAATTTCATTGTGTTTCAATTACAGATAAGATATTCAAAAAGATAGTTTATTTAATTTATGTAAGTCTTTAATATGTTAAAAAAATATGATCGAATAGTTTTAAAGTAAAATTGAGACTCTTTGACCCAAAATGACATGCTGACATTTTAAATGGCTAGTTGTCATTTCAACTAGTTTTGTGTTCATTTCACTTTATATTCACTTATATTTATATAAAAATTAATAAATTCAAGTTTTTATCATATATGAACTGCAAGTTAGATACAAAGTTCATCCGATAGTGACCAACACTATTGTTTTGTAAGTAACTTACACTCTACTTCACTACGAATAAAGGTAAGTAATACAAATTTCACCATATTCCAATTGTGAGATAAGATATTCAAGAAATTAGTTAATTCAACATGTACAAGTCTTCTAAAATGTTTCAAACTATAATCGACTAGTTTTTGAATGAAATCGCACACTGCGATATAAAACGACATCCGATCGTTTTAAATGTATGGTTGACGTTTTTACTCATTTAGTATTTAGTTCTGTTCATTCATGTTTGTTATGGATACATGAATGTCAATTTTTGAATTTAATCTTGAAATTATGATTTTTGGTAAATTTTGATAGCTATTTTGATAAGATTTTTGGTAAATATAATAGTATCACTGTTTATTAAAACCAAAATGGCATATGGTCGTTTTAAACACATGTCTGATGTTTTTTCTCATTTAGAGTTCGTTCCGATTCATTCACGTTTATAACCATATGAATGCTTAGGGATGAAAGTTTTATCTATATTTGACGTTGCAGTCGACACATTTTTTCAAACTATAACGAGTCACTCCATAATCTGGTAGGAAACTATACTATACTTGGCAATAAAGAAAAACATAAGTAGAAAGCGTGGTATCGAAAACATAGCACATGTAGTCGTTCAATGTGTATGAGTCATGTATGATATTTCAAAGCATATTTTACTAATTTCGGAGTGAACCGATACCCCATGACCCAAAACGGAATCTAGTCATTTTAAACGTATGACTGACGTTTCTACTCATTTATTATTCGTTTCGGTTCATTCATGCCCGTAACTACATGAAAGTTTAGAGATGAGAGTTTTAACTCTATTTTGACGTTGCGATCGACACATTTATTCAAGCTATAGTGATTCACTCTATGGTAGTAAATTACATTACACTTGACAATAAAGAAAAACTATGTAACAAGTATGGTATCTAAAACATAGTACGTGTAGTCGTTAAATGTGTACGAGTCATGTATGATGTTTCAAACACTGTTTTACTAGTTTAAGAGTGAAATAGATACCTTGTGATCACAAACGGCATCTTATCATTTTAAATAAAGGGTTGTCGTTTAGGGTTTAGGTTTTAGGGTATATGGTTTAGATTTTAGGATATATGACAAAAGAGAAAAACATGTAATTGTTCAACATGCCTTTTTAAACGACTAAGTACTGTCTTAACAAATTTTGTATTCGTTTCACTTTATGTTCCCTCGTATCCACATGAAAATTAATAAAAAAATATGTCTTAATCATATTTGGAGTGAAATTTAGAGTTCGTAACTGTAATGACGTGCTATCGTTATAAACGGTGTGATGGTGTTTCAACTAATTTTGTGTTTGTTTCACTTTATATTCTCTCGTAGCCACATGAAAATGAAAGTAGAAAAAATTTCACTATATTTAGAGTAAATTCAATAAACAACATTAAACTTCGAAAATCGATAAAAAAATAAAAAAATAAAAGTTCACCCCGATAGTGATTAACATTGTTCCATAAGTAAACTATACTATTCTTAACTATGAAGGAATGTAAGTATCATAAATTTCATTATATTTCAATTATAGATAAGATACTAAAAAAATCTGTTTGTTTAACTTATATAAGTCTTTCAAGATGTTCCAAACCTCGTGATCAAATAGTTTTAAAGTGAAATCGAGACATTTGACCCAAAATGACATGCTGACATTTTAAATGGCTAGCTGTCATTTCAACTAGTTTTGAGTTCATTTCACTTTATATTCACTTATACTCATATAAAAGTTAAACGAATTCAAATTCTTGCCATATTTGAACAACAAGTTAGATACAAAGTTCATCAGATAATGATCAATACTATATAATTGCACTACACTTGACAATAAAGAAAACGTAAGTAGCAAGTATGATATCCAAAACATAGCACATGTAGTCGTTTAATGTGTACGAGTCATATATGATGTTTCAAACACAATTTTACTAGTTTCGAAGTGAAATCAATACACCGTGACCCAAAACGGCATCTGGTCGTTTTAAATGTACAGATGACGTTTTTACTCATTTAGTATTTGTTTTGGTTCATTTATGTCCGTAACCATGTGAAAGTTTATGTATGAAAGTTTTAACTACATTTCGATGTTATGGTTGACACATTTATTCAAACTATAATAAGTCACTCCAGAATCCAGTAGTAAACTACACTACGCTTGACAATAAGAAAAACGTAAGTAGCAAATATGGTATCCAATACACAGCACGTGTAGTCATTCAATATGTACGAGTCATGTATGGTGTTTCAAACACAATTTTACTAGTTTTGGAGTGAAATCAATATCCCGTGACCCAAAACGACATCTGGTCATTTTAAATATATAGATGACGTTTTTACTCATTTAATATTTGTTTCGGTTCATTCACGCTTGTAACCACATGAAGTTTATGGATGAAAGTTTTAACTACATTTCAACGTTACGGTTGACACATTTGTTCAAACTATAGTAACTCACTTCATTATCTGGTAGTAAACTACAATATGCTTGACAATAAAGAAAAACGTAAGTAGCAAGTATGATATCCAATACACAGCACGTGTAGTCGTTCAATGTGTACGAGTTATTTATGATGTTTCAAACACAGTCTTACTAGTTTCAGAGTAAAATTGATACACTGTGACCCCAAACGACATCTAATCATTTTAAAATGAAGGTTGCCATTTAGGGTTTAGGTTTTAGTGTATATGGTTTGGATTTTAGGGTATATGACAAAAGAGAAAAAACATGTAATTATTCAACATGCTTTTTTAAACGACTAAGTACCATTTTAACAAATTTTGTATTCGTTTCACTTTATATTCCCTCATATCCACATAAGACACTCAATAAATTAGTTAATTCAACATGTACAAGTCTACTAAGATATTTCAAACTATGATCCAATAGTTTTCGGGAGAAATCGAGACCTCGTGATCCAAAACGACATCTGATCGTTTTAAACATATGATTGACGTTTCTACTCATTTAACGTCCGTTTCGATTCAACAACATTGTTCCATGAGTAAACTATACTATTCTTCACTATGAATGAAGGTAAATATCCTAAATTTCATTATGTTTCAACTATAGATAAGATATTCAAAAAGATAGTTTATTTAATTTATATAAGTCTTTTAAGATGTTCAAAAATATGATCGAATAGTTTTAAAGTGAAATTGAGACTCTGTGACCCAAAATGGCAGGCTGACATTGTAAATGGCTAGTTGTCATTTCAACTAATTTTGTGTTCATTTCACTTTAGTCGTTCAATGTGTACGAGTCATGTAGTATCGAAAAACATAGCACGTGTAGTCGTTCAATATGTACGAGTCATGTATGATGTTTCAAATCATCTTTTACTAATTTCGGAGTGAATCGATACCCCATAACCCAAAACGGAATCTAGTCGTTTTAAACATATGGCTGACGTTTCTACTCATTTAGTATTCGTTTCGATTTATTTATGCCCGTAACCACATGAAAGTTTTAGGGCGAGAGTTTTAACTCTATTTAGATGTTGCGATCGATACATTCAATGACGGAGCTAGGGGGCAGGAGGCGACCGCCCCCCAACATTGTCCGCTGGTCCACTATCCCTAGTTAATTTGTAATGTATTTTTCAGTTTTGCCCTCCCCAAAAATTTTGACTCGCCCCCACAAAATTTTGAATTTTTTTCCACTAATAAATATTGACTCAATAACTTACCCTTTAAAATTCAACCATACAAAAATTTTAAACCTAAACAAAAGATTCAATAGTTACTTGAATAAATAAATGACACAAATCCAATTTAAAAGTTAAGTTCCCAATTCCCAGACCCAACTAATTAAAACCCAATTCCCAAGCCGGCCTAATTAAAAACTCTTACGAAAGACTAATTTCATATGTCCAAGTCATCTCTACCATCTGTTATATAGATGAGTAGTTTACTTTTTGTGTTTTTGATATCCATCTAACGTTCATATTTTCAATTTGTATAGCGTTAGACACATAGATGGACATATTATTTTTGTATCGATAAATTGATTGTCTTTTTGTTCAGTCAATCTAACTTGCCTATTTTGGTACTCAAAATCGTCGTTTTCAATCCTCTTAGTTAAAAAAAATTCAAGGGCTCTGCCTCCGAACCCCCAGGAAGGGGGCTCGCCCCCCTCCATCCCCCCATATTTTTGCCCTCCCCAATATTGAAATCTTGGCTACGTCCATAAATACATTTATTCAAACTATAGTAAGTCACTATATGGTAGTAAACTATATTGCACTTGACAATAAAGAAAAACTAAGTAGCAAGTACGATATCCAAAAACATAGCATGTGTAGTCGTTCAATGTGTACGAGTCATGTATGATATTTCAAACACTGTTTTACTAATTTCAGAATGAAATAGATACCCCCGTTTTAAAAATAATTTATATTCATTTCACTTTATGTTCCCCTCGTGTCCACATAAGATACTCAATAAATTAGTTAATTCAACACGTACAAGTCTACTAAGATGTTTCAAACTATGAAAAAACTAATTTTTGAGTGAAATCGAGTCATGTGACCCAAAATGGCATCTGATCATTTTAAACGTATGGTTGACGTTACTACTTATTTAGTTTTGTTGAATAAGGGTATATGAGGTAATTTATAAATTATAATTTAAACTATTTATTTTAAACATGTTTTTTTGGTCAAAGGTTAAAATCTCAAACTATATTATAGAATAGGCTATTTGACCCAAGTACCACAAGTAAGAATGGTGGAGTCCCCATTATCAAACCAGGCACCACGACCTGTAATATGTCCTCCTAGAAACATCATTAGGATCGTAGACCAGTCTGTAATACCAATTATTGCAAGCGGAAGCGTAAATGATAACAAGATAGGGAGTTAGGATTTTATTCAAACTTGGTTCTTTTTTAATTAATAAAATCGTTGAAGATTGTTCTTCAAATATCCACCTAAATGGTTAATTCGTGCACGAGATTCATTTAATGACCTCGTATTTGTTATCATCTATGTGTCTGTAGGTGTCTACAGAAATAATATTAACAAAGATTTTTTGTTCAAAAATTCAAATATTGGTTTGCAAATTCAAAACTAAGTCTCGAGTTCTGTTCTAAACCAACAAAACCCTTAAAAATGAAAATATGTTATTGATATGTAGTTAAATAATGATAGATAAAAAATTGGAATAAGTTATAAAAAATTCATGTAGGGTAAAATTAGAATTTTGTTTTGAGAATGCTATGTTATCATTGGTGATTATCACTAGTTTAGGTGACAATGAATTTCATCAGTTTAGGTGATAATGAATTTCATCAGTGAAGCAAAATGCATCACAATTTCGTTGGACAATGAATTAAGGAGTTCGCTATCTGCCCCACGCCCATCAGAACATCCACCATCATTAGGTTCCCCACCAACAACTTTGTCCATGCAATCAAGCCTATGGCTAACCCCAGCATTGCACCAACTTCGTGTTGGATTTTGTGACCCAAATTAAGTGGAATATTTTGAGAAAATATTTCCTTTATTTCACGTGTTTTACTAAAAAAATATTGGAAAAATATTATTTCATTTATTCCACGTAATTTTATTTTATCTTGTTTCCATCTATGTGATATTTCTAGGCCCTATAAATAGTAGACTCTTCATTCAATTTAGTAGATTGCAAAAGTTCTTGAAAGTTATATTTCTCTCCATTGATTATCATTAATAAAATATTTGGTTCCTCTGCCAATTTCTTGTTTGCTTTCTTTTAAATCTTGTTTATTAGTTTGTATGATCTATACTTTATATCGCGCTATATCACCTCCTCAAATTCCCAACAAGTAGTATCAAAACCAAAGTTCAGTAGTTTCGCAAAGCAAGGATTTGATTGTTTGAGGTTTTTTTGTTATCGATAGCTACCATGAAGTATCATATTCCGTTATTGGATCGCAATACAAGATTTTTCGTTGTAGCAAGTAAAGATGATAGTTGTATTAGCACATATGGATTTGGATAATACTTTGTTGGGATTTGATAGGATGCCCACAACTTGGACAACATAGAAGAAGCAACAGAAGGATTGCAAGGCATTTTCGCATATTCATCTTCATCTATCTAACAACATTCTTCAAAACATCTTGAAGGAGAAGATAACAGCTGCATTGTGGTTAAAACTGGAGCAATTGTGCATGACTAAAAGTGTGACCAGCAAATTACATCTGAAACAGAGGCTTTATTCTCATCGCATGGCAGAAGGCCGATCACTGGAAGATCAGCTAGTCTTGTTTAAAGAGATCGTCGTTGATCTAGAGACGTTAGAGGTAAACTCTGATGAAGAGGACTTGGCCTTAATCATGTTGTGCTCCCTGCCTGGTTCGTTTTCGTCGTTTAGGAACACGATTTTGTACAGTCGTAACACACTCATCATTGAAGAGGAGTATGATGCCTTATTCTCAAAGAAGAAGATGAATCATCTGGTTAGAGCTGGTTCCAAAGATGAGGAAGCTCTTGTGGTTCATGGTAATCAGTAAAGGGGCAAGTCGATGGTAGATTTCAACAATATGGTTTGCTTTTACTACAAAAAGAAATGACACAACAAGAGAGATTGCGAGAAGTTGCAGGGTAAGAATAATTCAACTGCAAATTGTGGGAGACAATTAGATATTTCAGATGAGATCGATGTAGTTGAGGACTATTTGGGTAGAGTAGATGTTTTGATAATTTCTAACGTGGAATCCAAGCCTGAGGAGGAGTGGATTTTGGATACAGCTTGTGCATTTCATATGAGTCTTAATTGGGATTTGTTTGAATCATATGAAACGGTGACACGATGAGTCTTTATGGGAAACAATGAATCTTGTCGTGCAACTAGTATTGAGAAAGTCAAATTGAAGTTGATGGATGGAATAATTAGAACACTTGTTCAAATTCGACATGTTCTAGACTTGAAGAACATCATCTCACTGAGTACATTGGATTTGAGAGAGTACACATTCTCTGGAGCATGTGGAGTTTTGAAGGTCCGGAAGGGTGTCCGTGTTATATTGAATGGGCAGAGAAAGTCACAGTTATACATCTTGCAAGGTTGGGCAGAATCAGTGAAAGGACATCAACACATGTTTTATATCGTGGTGAATATACAGTTTGGTACAGTACTGTTGAGAGTTGGCTTTGGGTCTATTTTGGAGAATACTACGCTGTTGAGTTTGGGAAATATGGGTAATTTCGCTTTGCTACCACAATATGCTGTTCCATTGTATTCAACGGCTAGGGAGAGACCCATTGGAGATAGTTATGGGGATGCTGATATGGATGTGCATACTTTTGGAGTTGTTGAAGGTGACGACTCTAGTCAGGGGCCTTCAGTTAAAGCATTTAGTGTTGATTCTGCTATAGGGTGTGCTTCGACCCTGCTTGGTAAATTTTGAATTCTTAGTGAATTTTGGGAACTCGATGGTTGGGTTCATTAATTCGTGTTAGATATAATGGAAGAGGAAGAGTATTTTTCATGTGTAGGAGAAGTTTGGTAATTTTGAAGTTTTGTTTGTTGCATAAGAATTTGTGTCAATGTGGAGATTGTTGGATTTTGTGACTCAAATTAGGTGAAATATTTTGAGAAAATATTTCATTTATTTCACGTGTTTTATTGGAAAAATATTAGAAAAATATTATTTCCTTTATTCCAAGTGATTTTTTTTTTGTCTTGTTTCCATCTTTGTGATGTTTATAGGCCCTATAAATAGTAGACTCTTCATTCAATTTAGTAGATTGCAGAAGTTGGTGAAAGTTGTATTTTATCTCCATTAGTTGTCATTACTAAAATATTCGGTTCATCAGCTAATTTCTTGTTTGCTTTCTTTTAAATCTTGTTCTTGTTTATTAGTTTGTGCGATCTATACTTTATATAGCACCAAATCATCTCTTTGAGTTCCTAACACTTCGTCGAACCGCAATGTGCACCCCCCGATCACCACCTCATGCCTCTCTTATAACCTTAAATGTCACTTACCATTATAAACAACCAGTATGGCATCATGTTGTCCCAAGGCCTCAAGTTATTGACAGGTTTATATTAATTCATCTCTACAGTCTCCATTATCAAACTATGCACCATGACCTCTAACATGTACTCCTAGATCCATCATCATGAGCATAGACCAGTCTTTGATACCAATTATTGCAAGCAGAAGATTTTTTTTATTATTATTATGAATAAAATCGTTGAAGATTGTTCTTCAAACATCCATCTAACTAGTTAATTCGTGCACAAATTCCCTTTTATAATGTCACATTTTTATCATCTATGTATCTATAGGTCACGTCTACCCAAATAATAATCTACAAAGAATTTCCGTGCAAAAACTCAATATTGGTTGGCAAATTCAAAAAAAGTCTCTAAGTTTTGTTCTAAACCAACCAAACCCTTAAACTGAAAATAAAGTTGTTTAAATACCGGAACGAAATAGACCCTAAACCAAATCAAAACGACAAAATTGTTGAAAAATATATTGATTGGCAAATATATTTTCACTTGTGTATATAAAATTCATCCTACATTGATTGAAAGTTGGGATTTGAAGAGGAGCATTAAAAGAGATTACAATCCCACATTGGTTAGAAATAGAAAAGTGAGAATATATAAGGACTATAAATAGTGTCATCCCACATTGGAAAAAAGAAAAAGAAATGTGGCAATATGGAAAAACTTAAATAGTTATCCCACATAGGATAGAAATGAGTTTGTGGACCAATTTATATATGGTTAATAATTTGTAAGGTATAACCATTTGTTGCATAGAGATTCCTCCATGGCCTACGCGCCCATAGGGGGTACAAATCTTGGACCGACTTGGCCTTCGAGCCTTGAACTTATGTGGACACGACCCATGTACACGAATGTCGGACCGAATGAGTCAAAACTTGGCCACAAAGTGCAAGCCACATTTTGGATTTTTTTTTTTTTTTTTTTTTTACATTTTTCCATTTAAAACATAACCTAAAAATGATTTTCCATTTATTTTGTAACTCCAAAACGTCAAAATTAAAATGACAGTATGGCAGGAATTATGGCTGAATTAAAAGGCAAAGGCTTCTCCTTGCCTGTATATACTGAACAATCTCTTCAGTTCAGACACACCACAACAACTGTACGAAATCTCTCTGCTTCTTGTTTGAATTCCTATCTTTTTCCAGTCACTTGGTGATTCCATTCCGGCACACTCTTTCAGTTCGACTGTGCAGCTGCAGTTCATGCCACTATATCCTGAAAAGCAAGCGCTCGAATTACTTCGGTGAGGGGGCGAATATTGCTTTAAGGACACTGTATTGAACACATGCCCCGATTCCAAGACATCCATTTTATTTTCTGTCCACTGCAATTTGTTTTTTACTTCTTCTAATTAAGTTAATTATTTAACAAGTTTCCTTACAAAAACTACCCTCTAAAACAAATAGTCTCGAAAATACTAACTAGGAGAGAATTAAAAAAAAATTAACATAATAAAAATAATTAAAAAGTCATTCCAAACAGGTCGAAGACAATTTGATCGAGACCGAGCCGAATTGGCTCCCAACTCACGCCCCTTTGTTATTCCAGGTGCTAATTGAAGCTAAACATCGGACAGTACAATGTACGAGTCAACTGAGTTATATAGCATAGAATTAAACAAAATATGTGTATTATCTAGGTAACAATGGTATTGTCAGGGCATGTACGAACAATTAATATGTGGGTTTCAAGTATGTTCCAAAAAATGTGGCTTTCGTGTATAATTATAATTTACTAGTTAGCTATAATGTACGTGATTTTTTTTTTCTTTTTTTATCTTCAGCTATCTGGACTGAATTAAAATTGGACTAAACTATAGTTAGTTTGATTTGCTTGTAGTTAAACTTGACTTGACTCTAGTTTATATAGTCGAGAATCAAGTGAATATGGTTCGATTTTTGATCTTAATTATAGAAACTATTGCACGCTACATTAATATAAAGTTACCAAACTAACATGTATTTTGAATGAAAATTTATGTAATGTTATAAGCTAGAGAGAAAAGGAGAGAAATTTAAAAGTCAAAACTCAAGCGTGTATTTTATTAAGAATCAAGACCTATATTCACAGGGTTTAAAATGAGAGTTATAATTGGAATGAAATAGACTTCTTAAACTAAACAAGATTTATTTATGTGTTATGATAATACTACATAATCATCACTATTTATTTTATGGTTTTACAACACTCATCCTTTGATAATTATTTGCATAATAACTATTGTTCATGTCTGACCTCCGAGGTCGGTTAAGTTTGGATTACTGTAAGGAGAATAGGTCTCGACCTGAGGTCAGCTCAGTTGTTATCCTCTGAGGTCCGTTATTGCAGTCAATTCAGCTAATGTTTTGCTTGCACGAGAAGTTTATATAGTTTATCGAGATTGTATGAAGTATAATGATTGAAAATCACTAACGAAATATATAGACATCCAATCAGCTGAAGGTATATGTAAAGTTCTGACGTCAGCACCCACATAATCCACCAATCAAGTGATTAAGCTCTCTTCCCTAAGTAATTCATTAATTACTGGGGACCACTTGCAGGATTAATTCTTGATGATCTGACATTCCGAGCTTGTTATCCAATTCAATTAGGGCAACTAATGTACCTCTTCAGCTCGAACAACTGACAAGACATGAAAGACAGGGTACATGCACATTTCTTAATATAAATAGAGGATTAAAGCCAGAGGAACAGGATGACAATTTTTCTTTGGAGACATCACAACATCTCATTGTATCTTATTTCAAATATCTCCTATGTTAGAGGAATAAATATCTTAATTGAAATCTTTCACCATGATTGAAACCATATTATCTATTAAGTTGGTGTGAAAACTCTCCTAACAAATTTCAACGTCAACGGATTAGCGCTAGAATGAGGGCCTCCAACTTGAAAATACTATGATTGATGAGTCGTCAGCTTCTGGGAATCAATCCTATACTCATCATGAACATACCAACCATCCACAAAGTACAAGGCGAGGATAAGGCCAAACAGACATTGTAACCCTTAGATAACTACAATGAGAGAAGCCATTGAAAAACTGGCGAATGTTGTCAACGGGCTAGAGCAAAATCAAGCCCCCGCCCCACTACAGGATATGGAGGTCGAATCTTTACGAATGGAAAAGGCTAGATGACCTTCGACCAGAAGGACCCTCCAATTCTCAAGAGGATAATCTTCCAAAGGCCAAACCGAAGAAATTAGAAGTTCTCCCATAACCGTAAGACAAGATGTAAGGAAAACTAACGGTGTGTTTAATAGATTGGGCTCTCAACATTTCCTCACACCTTTAAGCATGTACGAAAAATCATATGATAGGCGCTCAGTATAATGGCCAAGACCTGAAATGAGCACCTTAAGGAAACGTATCGCTAACTTAGAAGCTAAAAACAAGGAAAGTATGGAGAAATACCTCACAAAACGACATTCTCCTTTCACTGAGGATATTCTTGCTGAACCTCTACCCGAAAAGTTGAAGATGCCACAGCTAACTGGGTATAACGGAGAAAGGGACCCTCTCAGTCACTTGGATAAGTATACTTCGTGGATAGAGCTTCAAGGAGTGGGAGATGCCATAATGTGCCACGCATTCCCACTCACCTTGGGAGATAAAGCCCAAAGATGGTTCATGAGGCTCTACCAAAGATCCATAAAAAGTTGGAGCGACTTGGCTACAGAATTTCTTGGCCAGTTCATAGGTTCTAAGGTGAGAACCACGCCTAAAGAGCGGTTAGTAAGCATTAAACAATGGAGGACAAAATCACTAAAAAGTTATCTTAGTAGGTTTAATAAGCAGTCTATGGAGGTTGAAAAGATTTCAGACAATGCCACACTTATGGTAGTCATTTCTGGATTAAGACCAAAAACAAGGTTATGGTGGTATGTACACGAGGATGGACCTCGGACCTACCACGAGTTTCTGAGCTGAGCTGAGAAACATATTAGTGCTGAGAAAGCCACGTCGGATCAAGAAGATCTTAAATCAAACTCAAATCATACAACTTCACAACAGACGAAAGGCAAAAAAGTAGATAAATATTATAACAGTGACAAAAGAAAGAGCAGAAGAGACCAAGTACGTTCCAAATCGTATCCAGAAAGGTTCCACGAATATCATTCCCTGAATGCCACACTGGAAGAAGTTTTCTTACAAGCAGAGGAAAATGAGGCATTCCATAGACCTCCACCTCAGAAAAAGGAATACTCAGGAAAAGTCCTAGGGAAGTACTATCGATACCACCGGTCTACTGGGCATAACACTGATAATTGCAGGAATCTAAAGGAAGAAGTGGAGTCTTTGATTCGTCGAGGTCATCTATAAGATTTGTGGCCAAGCCTAGGGAAGTAGCTCAAGCAGATAATCAATATCAAACCAGTATAGAACAAACCAGCAAGCTCAAATGAATCAAAGAACTCAGGATATAATCGCCCGAGCTAAAATCAGATCTTTAATAAGTGGAAATCAATGTCTTGAAGGGTCCAGGCGGAGGCAAGCATATAATGCCTACACATAGTAAAGTTATAATGTCACACTAACAGAACTTGAGGTCGGCATAGCTCTTTGTGAATAATGGTTTGCGTTTTCAGAAAAATATTGTGATGCGTTAGTCATTGTCATGACTATCGCTGCAGTACGAGTGCACCGAATCTTAGTTGACAATGAGAGTTTGGTAAATGTGATATATTCGCGAATGTTGGAGCAAATGGGAATCCAAGAGCACTGCCTCTGGCTGTATTGTAGAAGGTTACAATGATTCTCGGAAGATCCTATCGAAGCACGGGGCCAAATTTTTTTAAGCGTGGATTTGGGAGAACCCCCTTATCAAAGAAGGATCTTGACATATTTTATTGTGGTAGATCTCCCTTCGAGCTACAATGGTATATTAGGAAGACCCTTGTTACATGAGTTACAAGCTGTGACCTAATCTACCATTATTGTATGAAATTTCCTACTCCAAATGGACCAGGTGTAGTACGTGGAAATCAAGCTGAAGCGAAGGTTTGTAACATTGATTTGCCATGTCCCCGGGTTCAAATGTTAAAGGAAAATAAGCCAGGAAAAAGAAGCAAATTGAAAAGGCTAATCATCGCCGACCTCACTAAGATCGACATCTCAGAGAAGCATTGCCGAAATGCTTTCGAGGAACAACTTATGTTCAAAGAAAAGGTCACAGACTCTTGTCCTTATTTTGGTATCATGACGATCTCAGTGCCCACTGCAGGAATTGTTGTCCCAAGATCATAGTTGATACATGCAGTTTTCTCAACATGCTATATGTCTACACGTTGGAATGGATGTGCATTCCATTGAGCCATGTATGAACTAGACCAGGAACACATTGCCTTTGTAACCGACCGCGGGCTCTATAGTTACAAGATGATCCTTTTGGTCTTAAGAATGCCGAAACTACTTATCAGTGTCTAGTCAACGCCATGTTCGCTAAACAAGTTGGTAAAACCATGGAAGTATATGTTGATGATATGCTGGTAAAAAGTGTAAATGCAAAGGATCATCAGTTGCACCTTGAGAAATGTTTAAAGTAATAAGAAGGTATGAGATGAAGTTGAATCCACACAAATTTGCTTTTGGAGTGAGCTCAAGAAAAATCCTAGGATACTTGGTAAATCAGAGGGGGATTGAAGCAAAACCAGAAAAGATACGTGCTATCATCGCAATGCATCATCCAACAAAGCCTAAGAAGGTATAAAGTTTGACGGGACGTGTAGCTATCCTCAAACATTTCATATCTAAGTCGACCGATAAATGCAAACCTTTCTTCGACATCTTGAGTAAAGGAAAGAAATTTGAAAGGACTTATGAATGTTAGTGCACTTTTGACGAGCTAAGATTACAACTAACACAACCTCCAGTGTTGTCAAAACCAAAAGCAGGGAAAATTTTAATATTATATCTAGCTGTATCTGACCATGCAGCCTACACCATCTTAGTAAGGAATGAAGAGGGGGTGTAACATCCCATCTATTACGTAAGCAAGGCCTTGCATGAAGCCGAGCTCCAATACTCTCCCTTAGAAAAGCTGGCTTATGCCGCAGTAATAGCAATAAGGAAATTAAGGCCTTACTTCTTAGAGCATCTGATTGAGAACTTAACCAACTATCCGTTGAGATAGGTATTGCAAAAATTAGACACTTCATGTCAGATGGCGAAGTGGGCTATAGAACTTGTCCAGTTCAATATAAGGTATAAACACCGTTCTTCTTTGAAAGGACAGGCCCTTGTCGACTTTGTCACAGAATTTAGCTCAGTCCAATAGAAGAATCCTCACATTAGCTGCTCTGGAAACTTTTTGTGGATGGCTCTTCTATCGAAACACGATCAGAGACTGGAATTATTTTGATTAGCCCCAACAATCAACTATTTTACGAAGCATTGTCCTTCGATTTCAAGGCCTCAAATAATGAAGCTGAATACGAAGCACTCATAGCCGGAGGGAGGATGGCAAAAAAATATGAAAGTTGCTCGCTTGATGATCCACAATTGCTCATAATTGGTGGTCAATCAGGTCAATAAAGCATACCAAGCTAGAGAAGAAAGGATGAGCAAATATTCTCAAATCGTGAAACGAGAATTCAATAACTTTGAAACAATATCCATCGAACAGATTCATCGAACTCAAAACAGTCATGCCGACGCCCTGGCTCGATTGGCAACTAGTGCAGAAATAGAAAAATTTGGTAGTATACCTATGTCAAAGATATATCATCCAGCCATAGAGGAAACAAAAATGGTCACCATGCCACTGACTTAAAACCGACCTGGATGGATAACATCCAGTCTTTCTTGAGGACGTGTATCTGTCCAAAGGATTATGCTGAAGCAAGAAGACTTCGAATGAGGTCGGCAATGTATACGATGATAGATGATGTCCTTTATAAGCGAGGATACTTCTTACCTTTGTTGAGGTGTTTAAATGAGGATGAGGCGCTAAGTTCCCTACAAGAAGTCCATAAAGGAGTATATGGGAATTACGCTAGTGGACAATCCCTGTCCCACAAAATTTTACAGCAAGGATATTTCTGGCCTAGTATGAAAAAGGATACGCTGGAATTTGCCAAAAAATATGACAAATGCCAGCGATTTGCTCCCAACATCAAGCTCTTCCCAGACAAGCTGAATTATGTGATGGCTTCTTAGCCCTTTTCCAAATAGGGGGTTGACTTGATTGGTCATATGCCAACCGAAAAAGAGGGGACGAAGTTCGTGATTGTAGCTGTGGACTATTTCACAAAATGGGCAGAAGCCAAGCCCCTGGCTAAAATAACTAAGCAGAGGACCTCGTATTTTATTTGGAAATCCATCATATGCAGATTCGAGATACAACATTCCATCGTGACTAACAACGGGAAACAATTCGATAACCGTCGTTTCACTGATTTTTGTGAAGAGTTCGGCATACAGAAACACTTATCTATACCAAATCATCCTCAAGCTAATGGCCAAGTTGAAGCAATTAATAAGATCATCAAACATACATTAAAAGCTAAGCTTGATGTTCTTAAGGGAGGATGGCCAGATAAACTCCCCAGTGTGTTGTGGTCTTACTGCACTACACCCAGGAATAGCACTGGAGAAACCCCATTTTCTTTGGCCTTTGGAGTGGAAGCCTTCATTCCTCTTGAGGTAGGGGTTCCTTCTGCTCGAACGATGAAATATTGTGAGAAAGGAAACGAACAAATGTTACGAGGAGAGCTAGACTTGATAGAAGAACAAAGGAATGAGGTTGAGATCAGAAATGCAGTATATAAACAACACAATGCTTGGTTATAATCAAAAGGTCAAGAAATGAGAATTCGAAGTGGGCGACCTCGTATTAAGAAAAGTCTTTTTAGCAACAAGAAAACTCAATTCTGGATCCTTGGGACCAAACTGGGAAAGTCCTTACAAAATAACAAAATTATTGCTTAAGGGAGCTTATGAATTGGAAGATATGGAAGGAAGACATTTACTACACCCCTGGAATGCGGAGCACCTCAAAAAATATTATCGGTAAAATAATGGTTATGCTTTGTAATGCATGTTATGTATAATAAAAATGTATGCTTTTAAAAGCAAAGAATAGTTAATACAATTGCCCAAGCCCTTCTCATGAGCACGCTGAGATAAGGTTACATGTACTGCAACACTTAGCAGAAATTCCTACAAGGAATTGCCTAAGCCATGCTCATGAGCAAACCGAGCTAAGGTTCCATGTGCTACAACACTTGGCAGAAATTCCTACAAGGAATTGACTAAACCTGTAACACTTGGCAGAAATTCCTACAAGAAATTGCCTAAGCCCTACTCATGAGCTTGCCGAGCTAAGGTTGTATGTGCAGCAACACTTGGCAGAAATTCCTACAAAGAATTTTCTAAGCCCAGCTCATAAGCAGGCCGAGCTAAGGTTGCATATGCTACAACACATGGCAGAAATTCCTACAAGGAATTGCCTAAACCCTGCTCATGAGCAGGCCGAACTAAGGTTGCATGTACTGCAACATTTGGTAGAATTTTCGTAAAAACCTAAGTATTGCTTACAAGCAAGTCGAATTAAGGTTATACAAATTAAGAAGATTTTTTATAAAGAGATACCCACAAAGGAAATTGATGTCACAACATAAACATTCAAGTAAACAGAATTATCGCTGAAGTAAAAACATTTGAAGAGCAAATTGAAAGTTCCATTCATTCAAGTTAGGAGGTTACAAATGGGTTTGTGGGATTCATAAAATAAAACCTCAAGTACAAGTTATGAAACTAATGGGCTGGGGGTCTTGGAGTGAAACATAAACATGAGCTGTATCCTCTTCAGTCGGAATGATCCTAACTTTAGCTGTCTTGGATAGCTGCTCCAATCTTGCATGTTGCTCTTTATACGCCTCTACTAAAAAGGCAGTATCCCAACCCGGCCTCTCCTTGTTTATATACTTGATAATTTCCCCAAGGCCAGCACATATACATCCTGAGCTAAGGCATCGAACTCAGGGCAAGCCATCCAGTTCTCAACTGCCTTAGAGGCCTTTAGCTCCATCTCTTTTACCCTCATTACTGCTCCTATTGCCAGAGTTGTTGCTTTATCAGCTCTCTTCTTCTCAATTTCAACTCGGGCATTAGCCTTCTCACCCGCATAGCTTTGATTTCATCCATCAGTTTTAGCTCTGTAGTGAGGCGGGCATTGAGCTCGTCCCCCATTATGCTAAGGCGTTCTTCATAACTTTTCTCATTTTCAGTAAAGACCGCCTTCTCTGCTTCCACTTTCTCAAAAAGGACATTGGCTTGATTCCTTAACTTGAGCATCTTATCGAGCTCAACTTTTACCTTAAAATGAAAAATATTGTGTTAAAAGGTTATCATATGAATAATAAAAGTATAATACTAAAGAGTCAGGAGCTTTACCTTCTTAGTAATCGATGTCAGGTGGAGGATCACTCTATGGTTGTAGAGCTGAGCTGAAATGATATTTTCTCCAATAGGCATATCAGCCAAAAATCGTTTCTCTCTTTCATTCAGGCTCCTAGTCATATCTCTTAGAGGAGATGGTAACGCATCAATAGTTTCTCTCAATGGAGAGGGAGCTTATAGGAAATCTAAGAAGACTTCAGGTCGGTGTCCTTCTAGATCATCCACGCTTGGCCTCTACAGATCGGGACATCTCTCTTACGACCTCGAAGAAAAAGCTGTTGTCATAGTAGGGATAGCCAAAGGAATTAGCTAAGGAGAGCTGAATGGAGCATAAAGGGTCAGCATAGCTGGCCGTTTTGTAGAATGGTGTCTCTTCAGTGGCTGTTCAGTTTCGGGTTCCGAATTAACATCTTCAAGTCGGTCAATGACTTTGGTATCAACAACATTTCTCTTCGCCTCGGTAGCCACCTTTGCCACCCGAAAATTCAACATATCTGTATTTTGGCCTGGGATGGAAATCAATAAAAATGTTAGTTTCAAAAGCTTTAAAAAAAAGAATGATATGATAGAAGAATGAGTATAGAGTTGACTTACGAGAAGAGGTGAAAGCAGAAGTAGTAGGATGGCTAGATGTCAAGGTCGGTAGTGTTCGAAGTTGGCCTGCTTGGAACATGTTTGTATCTGAAATCACAAACTTGCAAGACCTCTGCTTGTTGGAGAGAGCTCGAATGGAGTCAGCTTGACATTGTATAACCAAGCTCAAGTGGCAAGGTCTGTAAACTATAAAAAGGGTGAAGAAAGTTTGAATGATTTTCATAAGAAAATCTTGAATCAGAAATAAATTAAATACCACTTACAGAAAGAATGATAAAGAGTGGGAATTATGTCTTCTCTATCCATTTCAGCACGATGGAACTACCAGTCCCCCGGGATGAAGAAGAACTTATCCTTCTATCCTTTGATAGAGGAAGGGGTGTCTAAAAGTAATGGCCCCACATCTTAGGTCGAACACTTGTATACCACCATCCCGTGTTATTCCCATCCTCTTTAAAGGTGAACAAGGCGTTAAACTGGGACACATTTAGTTCGGGGTGACCTAATTGCTTCCACATAATTAAGGTCGCTATCAAGGTCCTCCATCCATTTGGCAAAGTTGTGTAGGGGCAATTCCCCATGAGGAAAAGAATTGGCGAATAATCTTTGGAAAAGAAAGTCTCAACCCAACTTGAAGAATCGTTGAGTTGGGGCTACACACCCTGACGGTGGAATGTTAGCTCAGTCGGAAAAGGATGGGATTACTAGTTCTATGATATCAGGTATACTATACTTATCTCGTATACTAGCTACTGCGTCCCCCGTAATCACTAACCTATGGGCATCTGCCCCCCATTTTTGGTTCATATCCTTACTACTCCCTTGTGACCTCTCCTTCCTCATTTTTCGTCGTTGTTCCATACTATTGGGGGAGTTGGATGGTTGTGGATAAACAGAAGTTATGAGGATGGGAGTTAACACTTCTAAATAGTCCAAACTGGTGGAGGAAGGGCTTATAGACAGAGTGGATGATGATGAAACAATTTCTTCTTGTTGATTTCCCCATGACTGAACTCGAGAATCGTCCGAACTTGTATAAAATTTAGGAAAAATATATAAAGCGTAGAAATAACGAAATGTATTCTGAGAGAGAAGGAATACCTGGGTGGAGTCAACCTTACTTAGAAAAATATATAAGAATGAATTTTTCTATAGAGCGAAAATCTGGAAATTCAGTGTGTAAAAGTAAAAAATGAAGAAGTAAAGAGTTATTTAAAGGGACGAATGTTAAAGAACAAAATTCAAACCGTTCAAATAAGAAATAATAAATGAATAAATGGTTGGATTGCATTTAAACTGAATAAAAAGATTACAAAGAGTTTGGAGTAACAAAATGATGTATCATTAAAATCTTGTCAAGAAAATTCAGTGGGATAAAACTTGATAAAAGGAAAAAGAGTGCAACTACTCCCTCTTATTTCAATAAGTATAATTGTTTTTATTAGACGATCCATGTCTTGTACATTAATGCCTTTAATATTGAAATTTTTGGTAAAATATGTCTCATGTTGTCTTGTATAGTTTTCAAATAATACTGTCTTCATACAACATGTTTATCAATATTTGATAATTATAGTAACATGATAATTAAGAAAATAGCTTTTGTTGATCTCTTCATGAGTCACATACATACAAGAGTATAATTTTTTAGGGTAAATGCTTTATAGGTTAACGACATCATTACACAAAGAACAAGCCTCGTTAAAACATTATTAGGAAAAACCTTGTGGGAAGAATCATAATGAAGGAAAAAGAATACATTTTTCTTTTCAGTACACTACAAAAGTGTCTCTTTAAAAATCTTGCGAGGAAGATCCAATGGGACAAAATCTTGGTCAAGGTGAAAAGAGTGCAACACATATTTACTCTCCCTCGGGATAATATCACTTGAATTATACTTCAAACATATTAAATCGTTCAAGGATCGTACTAAATTTATATAAAATAAGTTGACTATAATCATATTTATTAAATGCATATCAAATTTTATACATTGTCATGCTAATAAGGTAGAGACTTGTGATTATAGCCTCCACATGATAATTTATCTATTTACATAAATCTTCATGAAATTCATTATGTAAAGAGTCATACATTTCATATTAAGACTTTACTTTCTTTTTTTTCATTTTCATTTTGCACCTTTAGGTGTTTGGAGTGCAGATTCAGAAACTTCAAGTTTTCCTAGTAAATTTAATTTACTAGGATTGCGTCCATTTATTCGGCTAATTATTTTTTTGATCGATATACTTCGATGAATTTATTTTGATTCTTTGTTATTCATAATATGATGTAGTACATTATGTATCAAAGTGTTGTCGATAACTTTTTCTTTTCGATTCTATTTCTTTTCTCATGACGACATAACTTATTGAGATATTTCAACTTTCAATATATTAGGTACTTGAACCTCTTCTGAGATTTTATAAGTTGTTATCCTTATATACTCATCAAGAGTATATGCCTCCTTAATGTGACCATTTTCGCTAATTGCTCCTTTTCGTTTGGAAGTTTTTATATTAGAATCGAATATCATCATACTTCAAGCGTGCCATAAATTTATCAAAAATAATATTAACTAATTATTCTTTAGGATGTTAATTAGAGTTGGATCATTTGAAGCGGTGTGTGAGATGTTGTTGATCTCTTTGGTCAGTAAATATATCCAAATAAATTATTTCGAACTTCTCGTTTAGATTATATTTTACGAGAATTTCGATAATGATGTATTTGTACATTATCTCCAACTTTTTAATTCTTCCCCCTAATGCTGAGAGATTCGTCTAGTCAAATTGACAATCAGCAAACCACTTAATAAAATATCACCTTTTAGGGCTTGAGATATTGTCTAAAGAGTTCATACTAATCATTCATTTTCAACATTCTCTATATTCCATCTCAGTGCATTTTAGTGGATTAATTTTGCATGTGCTGCACTATCAAAATAATTAGATGGAAAAATTAGGATTTGATCATAAACCAATTATAATATGGAGAATTATGATGTTGGCATGATGCGTAATAGCATTCCCTAAACAGAAATGGGAAGTACATTGCTCTCAATTAAATTAATTATATGAGCTTAACAATTAATAGTGTTAAACTGCTTGTCGACATCTCGGCTAACACTTATCAAAAGGTTGAGATTTACAATCATTAGTATTTACAAGACACGTCGTCATGATTGTATAATCTAAAAATTATGCTCGTAATTTAAGATTTGAGTAGTAATTTCGCAAATTTAAGATTGTGAATATCATGCAATCATCTAGTATATTTGTCTGTTAGATACAAATAATATCTACGTGGTCAATGTGCAAAGTGATGAGATCCCACCCTAATTAATTTTTAGAAATATAGGGAATTTAGTCACTATTTTAGCTAGTGGCGATCAATTACTAATTTTTTAGAACAAACATCATATATGAACTCTTTAGATTGAAAAATCTTCAAGTTTTTCGTTAAATGTCCATTTGAATTTTTAACTTCACATCATTGTTGGTCCAGTGATATTCTAACTGAATATGCTAGACAACAAAATATAAGAGTTATTGGACTTCTTGTTCAAAACAATATTTATCAAAATAGTCACTAGAGTTTAGTATAGTGTACCAATTAAGAAACACTATTACAAACTTTGTGAATTTCTTTTTTATTCAGTAGAGATAAATTACTAAAATTAATGAGTTTATCTCTTCATATCACGCAATATTGATTCTTTTGGAGTTTCGAAATAATAATTTTTAGGAATATTGATATAAACAAATTATTGCTTCTTTAGAAACAGTTTAATTAAAATTACAATTCTCTAGAATCAATACAATATTTATATTGAAATGTCTAATTGTGATTCTTAAAAAATAAACAATAATATTTTTCAAGAATATTGATTTGTGTTAATTGATTCAAAAAATTCTGCAATATTCTTCTAGAATATTTAAATGTCTGAATCGTATTTCGTTTCAAAATAATACAATATACTTCAGGAGTAAAAAACATATTATTGTTTAGAGTAATAAATTATGTATGGATTTACTCTTCAAAAGTAAAAAATAATTTATGTTAGATTTTTATTATTATGCTCTTCGAAAGCAATTAAAATCTAGCTAAAATATTAATGGAAATTATAATATGTTACATTGAGAGCACGTTATATGTTACTATTACTTTTTCAAGAGCAAGATATCAATATTCTTTTGAAATATTGAAAGTTATAATCCATGCTCTTTAGAAGCGAGTAATATTTTTTTGGAATATTAATTATAATGTTATGCAACTTTAGGGACATAAATGAACTATTATTTCAAAACAATAGCTCTTCAGGAACCATATAAGTTCTTCTTTAAGAGTAATATATCAATATTCTTTTGAAATATTGAAAATTATTTACTCAGAAATCGATCAATATTCTTCTAGAATATTAAAATTCTAATATCATATTCTTTTGGAGCAATTAATATTCTAAAAATATTCTTTTAGAATATTAACAATGTTGTGTTATTTCAAAATCACGAACAAGTCAATATTTAAAAATATTAAATCTTCAATAGTATCTTTTATAGCAAAATATTAATTATTTGCAGAGTTTTGCTTCTTCATGAGCAACAACATGATCAATTTAAAATTTATAAAAGAACAAAAAAATATTTAATCACGTTGTTATAGGACAATAACAAATTATATATAACAATACCATAAAATAATATTTAATCATTTTATATAATCATATATTTTTTATACGAAGATAATAATAATATACATCATTAGTTCCATCCCATAATCACAAGATCATGTTTACTTTAATTTAATATGCAATTAAAAACTATTATAAAGTATTACTTTTAACCATTGACGTGCATAATAAGATGTGATGCTATCAAAATTCGTACCTGAGTGAACTCAAACTAGATTGATGAACTCCGCCCAATTCGATCTTCAATACCTAAAACAAAGGGGTCGATGTGTGTCATCGTTGCCCTTTGATGCTTAAACCAGATAAGTGCTCAAGAGAAACTTTTGCTAAATGCTTATGAAAAAACATACCAGAATAATGGGCTAGATTATGTATTTATAGATGTTGGAGGTGGAGTCCTAAAAGGATTCAGCTTCATGCAATCCTTATCCTTGTTGTTTAAGGTATTTGTGTTGTGTTAGAAGTTCACAGTTTGACTTAGGATTAAATTTGTAATAAGCTAAGAGTTCGTATTTATATAAAACTAGCATTCCTAGGAAACGTGCGATAAGGTTAGAGGGGATGTATAAGTTAGGGCTAATGACCCGACCTAGTTATGGGGACTCGATCTCAAGATAGCTCAAACTTGGAAATAGCCCAATAACAGTAGACTAAGGTCGAGCCAATGACCTCGAGTTCAGGGCTGTGGTGAGCTGAGGTCGGGTCCAACAAGGTCAAGCTCGACCTTGGATCCAATGAAAGTGGGCTGAGATCGGGTCCAACAAGGTCGAGTGAGTTGAGATCGGGTCTAACAAGGTTGAGTGGGCTGAGGTCGGCTCCAACAAGGTCTACATTTATACGCATCAAGATGTAAAGAAATTCAATGAAATATGTATCACAACCCTTACAGATTAATTTTTCTACACAAATCCCATGTAACTAAATTTTAATGGAGGAAAGAAATTATTATATTACAAGACATACATACTAATTTCGTCATAATATTCAAGTAAACGATAAACACGGGACATTTTTAGAATTGGGTACAAGATATAGAATATTCTAATTGAATGCAAAATTGAGAATTTGGGTGTAGAAAAGTGTAATATTAAAAAAATCATAATGTGAAATTGGGTAAAAAGTTTGGGGAAGAGAGTTTCGATCGCTAATTTTATTTTATTTTAATAAAAATAGTAATTAGATAAAAACGTTCATACTGATAACGTATTATAAATTAGAAAGAAAAATAGAGCAAATAAATGAGTCAAAACTCAAGGGTATATTTTATTGAAAATAAGACTTGTATTTATAGGGTTCAAAATGACAGTTACAATTGGAATGATATAGACGCTCTAAACTAGCTAAAACTTATCTATGCATGATGATAATACTATAAGAAAAAACGAGTGTCGCACTGGATACCACTTAACAGTTCACAGATTACCAACTTAACAATTTTAAGTTACCAAATGGTTGTTACTTAACCGTTTTTAGTTTTGATCATATGTGCAGAGTTAATCAATCAAAAGCAACAAGTCACTTTCAATTGTTTCTAGATGATTAAGCATACAAGTCCAATTATTCTACGTTTGAATATTGCAGTAATAAGGAAAGTCATAATAAACACCGATATGATGACAGAGAAACTGATAAGTGTAGTTTTTACATTTATTTGAGGTCCTAAACAATAATATTTTATTGTTCTTTAGATAAGTACTACCTAACTTGTGTTATATTTTATTCTGTATGTAAAACTCAATGTTTGATTAAGAATATGAGAAAAGAATGCAAAGATAGCGGAAAAATGGCTCAATTGTAATGAATACAAAGTTCGAGGACTGAAATGTAAATAATCAAAAGTCAAGTCGAATCTCACAATGAAAATTTTAGAGTGTTAGACATCAATTGAATGAGGAAAGAATCCAAATGGATAAAATATAGTCCAAGTACTATTACATATCAACTTCCAGCTAAAAAAATTATGCTTTAAATTTTCAGTCTCAGTTTGAGACCCATTTTTGGCATAGGAAATGCTCAAATTGGAAATACATATGGTAGATTTGTAGATCTTTGAGTTATCTTTTCAATGCTCTTTGAATCATTCAATCAGATATTAGGAGAGAACATTATGACAAAAATCCTGAAAACTATTCAGCTGCCGAAAAGTAGGCGATGTGCACGCCCTCGCCGCAAGAAAGGTGCGCACCCCAGAAGGCGAGGCTGCCCAAACCCCCAAGGCGCACACCTTAGATTACGCTAGGCGTGCCCCTCAAGACTAAAAGGAAAAAAATCTGATTTTTCTTATTTTTATTTTGGTAACAATTCAATGCAATCTTTTTAGCATCCTACAAATACCAACCTCGAACAGAATGTGGAAGACCTCCTTTCTACCTAAATTTCATCATACTCTACATAATTTGAAGGTGAAGAACAAGTCTATACATCAATTCAAAGCGAATCATACAAGGATTTTGAAGATTCATAACCCGGTTTCAAGATTTGAGCCAAGAACGTAAATTTCTCCTACTTCTTCCATTTTTCTTATTTCCGTGTAATGTTTTTCCAATTGTTCTTATATAATTTAACTATAAGAATGTTAGGCTAAGTTTTTAATTGTATTAGATGAATGATGAACTCTATTGTTTATTTATTTTAATTCAAGACAATTAATTTAGTATTTCTTGATTTTTCTTAATTGATTTTACATTCCCATTGAACTATTTGATTTCTTAATCGCCAATTATATAGTGAGTTGCTTGTTTTAGTGTATGAATACTCACAATAAATCTAGAACGCATCAAAATCAACACATAGATAATAGGTACTAGAAATAATAACTATGACATGTGTGATAAATCATGTGAATCAATGTATGTTTTTCATATGAATTCAAATTAGGAATATAATCGGGTCGTGCTAAATATATGTTTAATATATCTTGGAAAAGAATATTGAATAACAGTGGATTATTGATTGTTTTGAATGCATGAATTTAATATATTACGAATTAAGAATTAAATTAAATTGCAATATGGGAATTCACAATTTCAATACAAACATTCACATATTAAATAAATACTTCATTTGTTTTGTTAGTTTAGGATTGATACAGAAAATATACAAACAATCTCTTTTGATATCACCACACTTTGAATTTAATAGTAGCTATTGAACTACAAATTATACATTATTCATTGTGGAAATGAAACTCTTAACTCACTAATTTTATTACTTGTATAACGATCTCATACGCTTGCGAGTTTCACGCGAATAGAATCCTCAACTGGGTAAAAACTTCGGAACCAAGCTGTTATCTCCACTATAGATAATACGGTGTGAGTTACAGTCAAATACTATCTAGTAAACTCCACTAGACTTCCCGATCTATTTCCTAGTAACTCCAACGCCTACTTCAAGATCTTCTGCAATTGTCTATTTCCAGTGAGATTCTAAGAACATGCTCCAAGGCCTTGTGCTCTTCATGCACTTGTAGCCCAACCTCTCTCAACCTCCAACAACTTCTGAAGTTCAATTGAGAAAGTACCTTACTATGACCAATAGAAAGTAAGTGGTTTTTCGGATTCAATGGGTTTGATGTTTTTCCCAAACATATGATTGTATAAACTCAAGAATGAAAGGATGAATTCAATTTATGAATAGGCTCTTGAATATGTTATAAAGAATAGGCACAATGAACAACCACACTAATTTTCGTGCATATGTTTAGGTATTTATATGATAAGGTAATTAGGTTGAATGGCCCGAAAAAAATACTTCAAAACAGCAAAATAGGATTTTTCGGATCAACCTGTCACTCGAGAGAGAGCTCAACAACAAGCGAGCAATGCACTATCGTTCGAGCGAGAGCTCGACAACAGACGGGCGACAGACATTCTATTCTTATCGCTCGAGTGCCAACCGAGCGAGAAGCTAGCAAAAATGCAGCGCTATGTTTCTCCTCTTTTCATGCTCGAACCATATACATCATAAGCCAATTTGCACCATAGGTTCTTGATTTTTACAACATGTTACAAATTAGTTATTTTGTTCACAACCAACACTAAAAATCTAACAAACTCCCATTTTGACATTTTGTGACAAAATTATACAATAAGTCAAAGAAAACTAAATACAAAATCTAAACTACACAAGTTTCATCAAACTGATGTCTATTGCATTCCTTATTAAACATGTTTCCTGAAATCCACAACTCAAATACCCAGTGAAAAAGCACGTGATAAGGAAGCACGTGATACCAATATTAACTAGATTGAGACGTAACACTAATGTTAATACAAATACCAACAAAAACATTAGCATCACAAAAACATAAAAAACCCAAACAGCCAGGTAGATGTGGTATGGAATGCCATGTAATCAACAAATCTCCCCTCATCAATCTACTTCACCTTAAAAAAAATTTAAAATTTAAAATTCTTTCATTCACAACATTTACTTCATAACATTACTTTACTCTCCCCATTTTTGTCACAAATGACGAAGGACCGATAATTAAAGTTAATTTTCGAGCATTTTTCGTTTTCAAAATTTTAAATTAGTTCACTCAAACTGATCAGAAATTAAATCAATCTTATTAAAGGCAAATGTATTGTTAAAAATAACAATATCGACTCACAAAGAGCATATTAAGTAAGATTGATTAACTCGTATTGGATAATGATAAAGAGAAAAAAAAAAATAATAATAATAATAATAATAATTACTTGTCATATGTCCAAGTCTTGTAGTGTACTACGTATTATATATACATACATTGATTGAAAAAACTCAAATTGAGAAACTAAAAACGATACTTAAGATCATAGATCATGAGACTCAGGCTACATAAATCGGGATCATGAGAATAGTATTAATTGCTACAATTGTTCATGCTTCATAGATATGTTAGTGAGAATTGGATCGATACAATGTAGTACTAAACAAGAATAAGAAAATTAAAATTTTGTTTATGTACAGTCTTATAGAGTATATTACATACGAAACATGTATTAATTAAATGAGATTACACTAAAAACTGAATAGAATAATCGAGATCAGACTCGTGTTAGTTGACTTCAGATCACGAGATTATATAAAATATTAATTGCTAAGCACAGTTATGTCGAATAGGATAATTGAGCTCTACGCAAGCAACGAGAGGTTAAACTCGAGAGCTCGTAAGATTTAGACTGAATATGATAACCGAGCTCACGAGACTTGTATTACATGACTCGAGATTATGTAAGTATGAAATGCTAAGTACAAATGCGCTCTTGAGACTCACAATATATGACTTGAGGTCACGAAATTATGTAAGTTTGAATTGCCAAGCAATCAAGCTCACACGACTCACTTTATGTGACATGAGGTCGTGAGATTATATAAGTATTAGTTGCTAAGCACATATACATTAAATAATAAATATGGTAATTCTACTGGATCGGGCTGCTAGATCGGGGTTCGGGCAAAGCGTTTTTCTCTTTTTCAATTAATGTTATTTATTAACAAAAAGTAAAGCTATAACTATCTTTTCAATAAACAATAATTAATTTTTTTTTCTACCTATAATAAAAGAGTCACTTCCCTTTCTATTGTTCATAAGCCGCGAGTCGAGCCGTCCAAGCCGATTTTTTTTTTTTTATTCAGTTTCACGAGCCAAGCCGAATGGCTTTCTGGCTCGACTAGGCTCGACAAAGCCGTCTAAGCCGGTTTTTTTTTAACGTTTGATTCAATATTTTAAGTTACAAATATACATTTTAAGTGATTTAAAATTTGTTGGAATTATTGAAATGCGGCCATGACAAATATATGGTCGATAAATTTTAAATATAAAAAATAATTTTATATTAATTGTGAAACGTAAAGTCGTGATTGTTTATTTTTCTTTTCAATCTCAACCCTATTTCAATGTTCTTTTTTCAAATTTTATTTTTCCTACAATGTTTGATTCGATATTTCACGATATGAATATTCATTTGGATAGATTTAAATTTAAAAAAAAAACTTAAAATGTTATAATAATAAATATATTGTCGATTAAGTTTAAATATAATAATTATCTTAAAGTATTAAACGTAAAATCATAATCGATAATTTTCCTTTTCTACCCACCCTCAACCTCCATACTCACACTAATTTTTCTCAATTTCATTTGTCTTCAGTTTTTAACTTAAATTAAGCCAATTTTTTTAACATTTCATTCAGTATTTTAAGTTACAAATATGCATTTTGAGTAGGGTTGGACAAAAGTTCCCGAACTGAACCGAATCAAACCGAACGGTTCTTCAGAAATTAAATACCCGAATGGGTATCTGAATCGAAAACCGATGGGTTGGTTCGGTTCTCGGTTCTAAGTCAAGAACCGAATCTAAATAATTTTTTTAATTTTTTATATTGAATTAATTAAATTTTTTTATTTTTTCTAAACAAATTAGGTAAATTTAATTTTTGGTATTCGTATATATTGAATTAATCTTATTGGACAACTTGTTATCTATATGATTTTAAATTATGCTACATTAATTTGTAATAGTTACGGATGGACATGTTATTAGTGATATTTATGTAGTGTTGTTATAAATGTTAAAAAAATTTAATTATGGTACGAAACCGAACCGAACCGAACTGAACCGAACCCGAACGGTTCCATAATTATATTTGGACCCGACGATTCCATTTATTAAATACCCGAAAATTTTGGATCGGTTCTGTTTTGGAGAGAACCGAACCGAATTGGATCATTCCAGCCCTAGTTTTGAGTGATTTAAAATTTGTTGGAAAATGTTGAAGTGCGATCATGATAAATATATGGTCAATAAATTTTAAATATCAAAAATAATTTTACATTAATTGAGAAATGTAAAGTCGTGGTTGTATATTTTTCTTTTCAATCCAGCCTTATTCAAATGTCATTTTTTCGAACTTTATTTTTCCTACAACGTTTGATTCGATATTTCACGATATGAATATCTATTTGGATCTATTTAAATTTTTTAAAAGAAAAAACTCAATATTTGATAATAATAAATATATTGTCGATTAAGTTTAAATATAAAAATTATCATAAATTATTAAACGTAAAATCATAATCGTTAATTTTTATTTTCTACCCACCCTCAAAAAACTTAAAATGTGATGTCTCTAAAGGTTTGTACTTCAAGAAAATTGAGGAAGAAATAAGAAACAACAATATATTAGTAGTTTGTTAGTGTATAGATGTTTTTAAATTTGAATTGATTTATATTGGTTGTTTATGATGATTAATTTCTCCTTTTGTTTCTAACTTTCTTTTTTTTTTTTTTCGTTGCAACTTTAAGGTTTTCTATTGAAAAAGTTTTGCTAAATAAAATTTAATTAGTGATATCTCCAAAAATAATAAAAAATCAATCAACGCTATTACGTAGCCAACTATACTACGACATGAACCTCTTACTAGTACTATTATTACAAAAAGAATGACCGACAGCTATAAAATGTGAACCTAGTCATTAGGATCTCTTAGGTATTATGTTAAAACTATTTCTTGGAATCATGGACGGAGTCCCTTTTTTTATATATATATAAATCAATAAGACAATTACATTACGTGCATGAATTTCCTCAGACGAATTTGTAAAGGCACCGCGAAAGGAATATGGATATTGAGATTACTAAGCAAGAAGAGAGGGATGACGTGATATTTTGGCATCATTGAGGAAGAATAAATGCGCCTGGAAATTATTAGGGAAAATATTGAGTATGAATCAAGTCAAAGGAATAACATTTATTTGTCATAATTTAGAAAATTAATTGCTCACTAGGTAAATAATTAGATGAGTGGACAATACATTTCCAATAAATGAAAAATATAAAAGTTTCTTTGAAAATTCGTTCTATATTTTAGAAATATTTCCATGCAATATATTTATAATTAAATTTGTGATCTTATATAAAGTTGTATAGTTCAAACATGGAATTTCTACCCTTTTTTCCCTTCCAAATCGTTCAAAAATGATTTATTTGAAAATGTTGGGACATGTTCTCTTTGTTGTTTTCAGGTCATTTTCAGTTTTCAATTTTCAAAAATACTGAAAACGTGTTTACTTACCTATTTTCAGAAACGAATTTCCAAAAACGAGTTTAAAATTTACAAAGAAAACGTCAAAAAATTCGTTTTGACTTTTGCAATTAAAACCAATGCAAAACTTCATTTTTTTTTTTTTTTTTTGAAAACAATTTTTCAAAATGATAAAAAGAACTTGTTTCTAGCAATCTAAAAAAAAAAAAAAAAAATTCAAAACCAAAAACTGAAACACGAAAAGTGTTACAACCCCTTAGTTTTCTTTGTTTTAAAAAACAAAGAAGTAATTTTTCTTGAAGCAAAAGATTCATCGATTTTTCATAGTCTATAACTTGGAAAATATATCTATATTTGTTTTATTATTTTCGAAATTGGTAGTTATAGTCCACGCCAGCCCTAATTATAGGCAGTGTAGGCGAACACACACACGCACACACATATATATACCACATAAATTTCTTCTTCTTCATATAATTGATATGACACTTTATCTTCCCAACTATCATTTTTCTTTTTCTTAACAAACAACAAAATATTACTTTTCTCTTTTCAAATTTTACGGTCATTACTTTTTCTAGTACTCTCATGTGGGTTTTACACTTGATCAAATAGTTGATGTTAAAGGCAATGGTAGCATTTTGTTTTATTTGTCCATTTTTTTTTCCAGTTTTTCAAGTGTCATTATATTGATTAATGTTCTCTATATGATGTAATCTAGTTTGGAATTTTCTTGATCCACTTATTATTCTTTCTCTCTTTTCATGTTTAATTATTTTTAATTTTTTTCTAAGTCAAAGTTAACAATTAATTTTAACCACATATTTCAACTACACATTCTATTAATTTTTATCAAAATCCGCTAAAAATCTGATTTTAATAACTATCAAATATGGACTAAATATTCATAGGGGGCCCCATATTTGAAATTGGCATAAGACCCCCAAAATATTAGGGTCGGCCTTGATTATAGTCTACAAAGTAAAATGTCTTTAGTAACGTGCTAATGGTGAAGATAAAGTAGTAATCTTATAAACCTTTTCTGAAAAATAAGATTTGATGTGATATTTTTATATGAAAAAATATATATCTTCGTTGAGAAAATAATCGAATGACCACAAGGCGTTGAAAGCAAAGCTTGGAAAAGATGTGCGGGGAGCAATTCATCTTTTATACGTACTCTTTTAATTGGTTGAATGTGATATGAATAAGAGTAATGTTATTCACAGTGAAAATTATCAATATTCATCTTACATGGCATACATATGACAGTTTGTTATTCGAACTATTAATATAATTGTTTTTTATTATTTAATACATCAAATAAAAATCTGTTGTGACCCATGTATATTGACGTAGGAGTTTTCACTATGAATAGCATTATTCAATGAATAATTCTTCTTGAAACCATTAAAAGCAAAAACCATGTTGACCAATGAAAATACTAGAAAAATTAATTATACCAACAATTTAGAATGTTTATGACTTATTTTAACATCACAATCCTTCTCAAAAATTACGAAAATATTTTTTATTAATTAAGATATTTAAAAATAATTATTACATATTTTTGAAGTATTACCAAGAATCTATTTTGTGAAACAACACAGCTTCTACCTATATATTTATAAAGACGTACGTAGACATGTCGAGTTAGGTAACCTCGAATTGGACCGTCCTTTGAAAAGAAAAGGATATATCTATTACATTTCAAGTTGAAACATGAAAAAAGGTATTCGAGATGAAGAACATCGTTGTCTTCAACAAAAAGATTCGAAAAATTAAAATAATGAAATCTTGCTAGAAAAAAAAATGAAAATGAATAAAGTAGGATTGACATTGTCTAATGAATATATTTTTTCTTTACATAAAAAGTTACAAAAAGCTAAATTATGAGTATAAGAAACCGTGTTGTTGCATGTTAGTGGATATGCATTTTCCTTTTAACTATATATAAAATAAATTTTAATTTATTATATTGAGTTGAGATTTTGCTCAATTTTACTGTCCCTAACTTTTGAAGATGATGCCCCACCCCACCCCTTTTTTCTTCTCCTTTGAAAATAAGCCCCATTGTTATCAATGTGGATGTTGACTGTTCAAGTTCTATGTTCTGGTTTCTTCTTTGTTGTTTCTCCAAGCTACCGACAAATCTGGCTGATACTATTTCTGTAGTTTCCTTATTTTATTATTAGCAATGAAGAACAGTTGGATTAACTTTATTTTAGGGTAATTGACGCAAAACGTCCCTTCCTTTGAAGGTTTTTGTAGAAAACGTCCTTACCTTTCGTTTTTTGGTACAGAACGTCCCTGCCTTTCACATTCTTTGTGCTGAACGTCATTTTCACCAATTTTTAACATAAAATGACCAATATACCCTCCTATATGAATAAAACAAAAAAGAAAAGAAAAATAAATAATAAATTGTAATATGCTCCTAAACTTTTTTTAAAATGCAAATCAATCCAAAAATTATGAAAATATTAAAAATAATAAAAACACACTCTCTCTTGTCTTCTACCTCCCTCTACCACCTCCACCGTCTAATGACCACTTCTACTTTTCTCCACTGCCACAACCTCCGGACATTGGTACCAACACAATCTCCTCAACACCCTCTACAATTTCATCCCAAGAGTTCCCCATATCATCCAATAACCTGACAGAAATCAGCAAGTAAAATTAGATATTTGAAAAATGGACAAATTGCTGGAAGTCGCACCTCCGGTCAGTAACAGGATCGCGGACCACCACCATCTGGTTGCCTAAACCCGACCTCGACCATGTGGGCAATTCATCCAAAACACTTATCCTATAATTTCAATTTGAAACTGAAAATAACGCAATCGCGGCTATCGCACCGCAGACTGAACTTGGCTGATTTCGGCGTCGTCCCTTTGACCCATGGTCGCGGACCACTCCATTCAACACCCTCTCATTATGGCGAAGCTATTCCACCCATGGATCTTCCATAATTTTGTCTGGATTCGTTAGAACTTTAGGTTGAAATCCAATTACAATTTTTGAAAATTAGTATTTATCACACGAATTGAACGGTTTCGGGTCGAAATTGACATAGACCCATGGTTGGGCCGGTGCGCCTGGTGAAGAGGGACCTAGCCCAGGTGGTTCGCGACCATGGGTGTTCCGGACAGTGCAGGGATTTGAGAAGTTCACAGGCTGTGTCGCGACTGGCAAAGAATCTGGCATGAAATTAATTCTTTTTTGTTGATGTTTGTTGTAAATTGTTGGCATGGGTGTGGTCGTCTGGTAATAGGCAATTGATAGGAGGTGAGTTCTTATCATGGGGATGGCCGGAATGTAATTTCTGACAATTTTTAGATTTGAGGACAATGAACTTTGAACATTAATTCCGACCACTACTGTTAATGAAATTGGTAATGTTTGGGTGTTAATTGAATGGGGAATTGGAAGGTCGTTGACCAGTGTCAACATTCGGTAGCTGTCAGAATTTGGACTCATTTGGGCTGAAAAAAGGCAAAAAAATCGTCACTTTTTGAACTAATTTGCATTTTTTAAAAAGTTTAGAAGCGGATTGCAATTTATTCTTCATTTTTCTTTTCTTTTCTTTTCTTTTCTTTTTTGTTTTATTTACATAGGAATGTATAATGGTCATTTTATGTCAAAAATTGGTAAAAATGACGTTCAACGCAAAGAATGTAAAAGGTAGGAACGTTCTGTGCCAAAAAACGAAAGGTATGGACGTCTTCTACTAAAACCTTCAAAGGTATGGACGTTTTGCGCCAATTACCCTTTATATGTACAAGTTGACATACAGAATCTTCACTTATTATTATCCTTCCAAACAAATAAAAATTACTTCAAATCGCTGGCATATGATTGGAATAAGAAATCCTTGCCATACAGAAACGAAGAAATATAGGGAAGAGACAAACATGTGGGGCTCACTTTTTTTTAATAATATTTAAATCAGATGGGACCCACATCCATGTGAGTTAGTGGTGGCAATCGAGCCGAGCGGCTCGTCGGCTCATCGCTCGGCTCATACTATAGCGACCCACGAGCCGCTCGGGCTCGTCAAAAAACAAGCCCAAGCACAAGCCGAGTTTTTTACGAGCGGCTCGTCCATTTTTTCTTTTTTTAGAAAATGATAGTTAAAAAAATAAAAAATTCAAAAAACGCGAGCCTCGTGGGCTGAGCCCAGCAGAAACTCGGCTCGTTTTATAACGAGTCACGAGCTCGAGCTCGTTTGCCACCCCTAATGTGAGTCTTCTGTAGAACCTCTTATACAAAAATTCTGTACATTCAGCTTAATAGTGATTGGAATACTGCAAAGATTTCATATTTATTAGATATCTCCAGATAATTCATTTAAAAAAAAAAAAAAAAAAGTTAACGTGGCATTTGGTGGCTCCAGAATAATAAGATTTCTTTTTTTTATTTTCTTCATTTATTTCAAATTTTCTAAACCTTCATAATCTCATAATAAATTATGGATTAAACTATATGTACTACAAATTTTACAAAATGGTTGACTATGGCCAAGTGGCGGCCCCCTATTGGAGGGACGGTCGTCCCTCCAATAGGGGGGCGCCACTTGGCCATGTAATCAACCATTTTGTACACCATGTAGTACTTATAGTATGATCCATCACTTATTTAAAAGAAATAAAGATTTTGTTTTTCAAATTAAATATTTAGTCGATAAAGCTATTAATTTCTTTAACTTAAATCAAAATTAGATTTTTTTAGTGGATTGTGATAGATATTTTTGAAATATGTAGTTGAAAAGTTATAGGACCCATGAAAAATGTGATTAATATTGATTGTTTGACTTTATCTTGACACAAAATCGGATTTTAATCCAGACCAAACATGGGCTAATAATGTCATTTTTACATGTTACCTTGCCAAACACCCTTCCTCTTGAAGTTATCATTATGAAAGCAAATTCGATGATTATGAATTGTGAAAACAAAATATTTTAGAAAGTGAAATGTTAAGTGTTAAAATTATACGAAGTTAACTTGCAACAACAAATCATTTAATTAATCGAAATAAAATATTTTTGAATAAATCCACCAAAAAATTTATTATCTATACAATACAGAGATCATTCAGTAAATCCTTTTTTGGATTATTTCCTTATTGCAAACAAAAATATGAACCTTGAAGATCCCTACGATCTGGAGAAGCGGCCTTAGAAATTTACAGGGAGAAAAAAGTATATTGTATGTCTCATCAAGCAAAGACATGATGGTGTGTGCATCTATCTTGCTAGATACACTCATCTGTATCTATACACTTGTCATGACTTTTTTTTCACTTTTAATCTCTTGTTCTTCAATTTTTAACCAGCAGGCCTCCCCATTGATCTGAACTTCAAGAATGGAATGAAAATGGAGGTTTTAACAGATCATAAGGTGCCCAAAGTGCATCTAATGGACATGGCCGGTTAGCATCAAGCCTAGCCCAAGGCTTACCTTTCCCACTCCAATGCAGTAGACTCACCGGCCTCGGATGTAAATCCCGGCAAAGCCCTCGAAAATTATCTCCTCCAAGACCATGCTGATTCCATCTGTGATCTACAGGAGCTATGTTACCAGCAGAAACTAGCAAAAATGGTGGCAATGATCCCAAATTATATAGTCGTATAGTCCCCGTCCCGCCACCGGTCTAGATCGATCACCATTACTCCGGTGTTGAAATAACAAGCTTTTCGGTTGGCGAAGGTTAAAGAAAGAGAAGGGTTTGACCAGAAAGTGGGAGTGAAATAGGAGGTGAAGTTGGCATTACAATATTCTGGTGCTGCTAAAACTTCTGTCATCACCAAGTGGAGTAGCTGCTAATTTAGCAATGTCATCAACTAGTATTAGTCAAAAGACGAAAATCATCCACTAGGGACCACCAATGATACAATATCACAAGATTGCAAACAACTCTCATAATAAAACTAGTCGAGGCAGGGGCGGACGCAGGAGTTTAACATTGGGGGGCACAATCGAACTTACAAAGAAGTTGAGAGAAATTTTACAATCGAAAATTTCAGTCCAAAAAAATCATACCACATATAATTTTACATTCGAAAATTTATATGGGATATCACTTTTTTGAATGTAAAATTTCGAAATTTTTTGAAAATTTTCTAATAAAATAATGAAAATTACGTTGAGAAATTTGTATCGTAAAAAATAATAATTGGTAGATTCGATATAATGAAATAATTGATTTTTTTTTTAAATGCGAGTTATAAGTCTTTTTAAAGACTCACGTTTAACGCATTTTAACTATTTTCGATATATGTTTGAGCTATTTGATATGCCCATAATGTAGTTCTTGAAATAAACTTCGAAATTATATAAGCAATTTTTAGATTCGATTAGCTTACGATCGTCAGAGAATTTTTAAAATTAGTATATTATTGGAATTCAAATTTATTTTGATTGTCCATGTTTAGTGGAGATTAAAATCAAATTTTTAGTAAATTTTGATAAAAATTAAACAGTTATGAATTCCATGAAATACGTTATTAAAATTAATTGTTAACTTTAATTTAGATTAAAATTAAAATTTCAATCGATACCAAACATGATTTTTAAAAATTTAAAAAAAACAAAAAAAAAAAAAAAAAAAAAACTCAAAAGTTGGGAGACACCTGCCCCCAAGACCCCCCTTGGGTCCGCCCATGAGTCGAGGATGTGTGCATAAATTTCCATTAAAACCTCCAAAATGTTAAACCTAATGGCTTTACTGTACACAAGCCGCGAGTCGCGCCGAATGACTTTTCGACTCGATTAAGCCGTCTACGCTGTTTTTTTTTATTCAATGTTTCAAATTACAAATATGTTTTTTAACTGATTTAAAATTTGTTGGAAATGTTGAAGTGCGACCACGATAAATATATGATCGATAAATTTTAAATATCAAAAATAATTTTACATTGATTGTAAAATGTAAAGTCGTGATTGTTTAGGTTTCTTTTCAATCTCAACCTCATTCCAGTGTCTTTTTTTCGAATTTTATTTTTCCTACAACGTTTGATTCGATATGAGTATCCATTTGGATCGATTTAAATTTTTATAAAAAAAAATTTACAATGTGATAATAATAATAATAAATATATTGTTGATTAAGTTTAAATATAAAAATTATCTTAAATTATTAAACATAAAATCATAATCGTTAATTTTTCTTTTCTACCTATCATCAACCCTCATATTCACACTAATTTCTCTCAATTTCATTTTTCTTCAGTTTTTTATCTCAAATTAAGCCCTTTTTTTTTTTTTACATTTGATTCAATATTTTAAGTTACAAATATATTTTTTAACCGATTTAAGATTTGTTGAAATCTTGAAATGCAGCTATGATAAATATATGGTCGATAAATTTTAAATATCAAAAAAAAATTACATTAATTGTGAAACGTAAAGTAGTGATTGTTTATATTTCTTTTCAATCTCAGCCTTATTCCAATGTCTTTTTTTTCTACTTTATTTTTCCTACAACGTTTGATTCGATATTTCATGATATAAATATCCATTTGGATAGATTTAAATTTTTTTTCAAAAAACTTAAAGTGTGATAATGATAAATATATTGTCGATTAAGTTTAAATATAAAAATTGTCTTAGATTATTAAACGTAAAATTATAATCGTTAATTTTTCTTTTCTATCCACTCTCAATCCTCATACTCACACTAATTTCTCTCAATTTCATTTTTCTTCAATTTTTATCTTAAATTATTAAACGTAAAATCATAATCGTTAATTTTTCTTTTCTACCCACCCTCAACCCTCATACTCACACCAATTTCTCTCAATTTCATTTTTCTTCAGTTTTTACGGTTAAAAAGGGTAAATTTATGGCGTCAAAATGAATATTGAAAGAATTCAATGATTTTCAGAAGAATCCTCCTACATCATGCAGTGCTGGTAGACAAACATCTTCTATGAAGTGGATCATTTTCATTTTTTCAAATTGATTTAATGTACGGTATCATTAGAGCATGCTGAAAAGATATTCGATGGAATTTATGAAGTTATGTTATCGTTTGTCATTCTTTTTGCCTCTATGATGGAAGTTTTTGTTGTATTGTAGTTTTAATACTCATAGAGGCCCTTGATTTGTCCTAAATTCTGCACTGTATTATCATTTGCTAATTAGTCTTGACTACATACGTCTTGCATAGAGTCTTTGTAAAAAAATTAAATACTGATGTAACTGATACATGTAATTGGAGATTCTATGAGCACGAGATGAATGAGACATAATAACTTACCTCAATAAGTAGAAAAAAGAGGACTAGATTGAACTTCATTATCTATTTAACAAGGCATCAACACATAATCATTTATGACATGTCTTATTTTTTTTTAAAAGAACGGAGAGACCTTCAAACACAAAGTTTAGAAAATAAGTTTTGAATCAAATCTCTTAATATTATCTCTTTAACTTCATTATCTCTTTAACAGGGCATCAACACCTAATCATCTATGCCCTGTCTTTTTTTGAAAAAGAACATAGAGACCTTCAAACACAAAGTCTAAAAAGAAATTTTGAATCAAATATCTTAATATTATTTTTGTCACCTATCATCATTTCAAGTATTTTAAATTTAATGTAATCGATGCTTAAGACAAATAATTTTTTTTATATTTACGCTATCATATAGCCTACTATACTATGGCACGTACATTGCGCTTCTCGCTAGTTTTCTTAAAAAGCAGATACTATTGAATTGGTCTCTCTCTCTCTCTCTCTCTAGATGTTGGTGTGTGTTTGGAAAATCATCGCTCTTCCACACAAAGGGTTGGAGAAGAAACCAAAGAATGCAATCTCATCCACTTGAATGTAATCGCTTCCACTTGAAGAGGTTGGAGAAAAAAACAGAAACAAATGATCGACATCTTCAAAGAAGAATTAATGAGGCTTAAACACAATATCGGTATCCTCAAACAATATTTGCCTCTTCTCAGATTGAATTTTGGTGCTTAAAGGGTTTCTCGGCAAATTATTTGTAGGATTTACCAAGTCTTGTAATAGAAAAAAAACTTAAACACTCTACCAAAACTTCAAGAACACAAAGAGAATTTTGAATATGAAATGAAATTTCAATATTTTTGGAATGAAGAATGATCTCAAGTGTGGCTATATGTTTCTATATATTTTCAATTTGTTTTTGCTTATCACAAACCACCTATATATAATCATCAAACATTGCTATACGAAGTGTGCCAAAAATTCAACAAAAGCCACCAGAATTTTGAACAAAATGGTTACTAACGATTATCCAGACCTTCTATATGGTCGTATCGAACAAATCTATGCGACCGCATAGTTCATCTCACGACAAGGTGTTTAAGCCCTGCCAACGCCTATGTGACCATAGCTACCGCATAGGCAAATTTTGGTCTTCAAAATCCTTTTTTTCATTCCAAGTCATGTTTTATTGATTTGAACAATAATTTCAAAAATTTCCTACTTGTTCAAAATTCAATGAAATTTTATATTCAAAATATACAATACTTATGCATAAGAATTAAATATATTTCGGTTTGAATCTAATCATAGTGTAATAAAAACAAAGTAAAGTTAGAATTAAAGATAGCATGAAAGTTTTGAACCAATTATTTCAATGATAATACCGATAAGAACACACACACAAGTATTACGTGTTCTCAAGTTCTTCAACTCACTTAGCGCTAATTTGGTCTTGCGCTCACCTTTTTCAACAAACTTTTAAGAGAGAAATGTCAAATCTCTATTGAGGCAACACTACTTCGAAGTTTATCTAGGTAAGATTCTTCAAGTATCTTTGTTACTTTTTAGAAATACTTGTACCCCGTACTGAACTTCATTAAGAGTTTAAAAATAACCTTCACTTCAGTAACAATCAGCATTATATAATTAGGATAAGGTTATTGCAGATTTTTTAATGCTGAAACTTTCCACATATCGAATGACTTGTTGTTACCTTTTGAATCCGTAAATTACTTTTGTAAGTAATTACATATATGGTTGTCATCATTGGTGGATTTTTTGGTTTAAGAGTTTCACCTCTATCCTACTCAAAGTAGATATTACTAAATCTCTATTTAGAGGTTTAGTTAAAGAATCATCTATGTTCTTTATTGATTTAACATAATTTAGGAAAATTATTCTACTCTTGATTAATTTCCTTGTGTAGTCATGTCTTAAACTCATATATTTAGACTTTCCATTACAGATGACTTAGTATCTCATCAAATATAGCTAGCCAATTATCGATTCATTTCTTAGATACAAATTGTTACTCACTAAGAACTTCTTGCAAAGCTACATGCTTCCCACTAGCTTTCTGTAAAATTTTATCAATTTTCAATCATGATTGGAGGATTTATATTAAAAACTACAAAAGTCAATCATATTTACTATTGGATTTCAAAATCATGAATATTCAATATTTTATTGAACATCATAAAGCATTTCAATTTTATGAATATTCTTCTAATATTTTAGTTGTTTTTGCATAAAAAGTTACCGCCACAATTCCTTAATTAGGAATACATATGCAATCTAGTAAGGATACATTCACAACTTTTGAACTTTGTCACGTAATTTCACAAACATAAATGTTAACCCCCAGATTTTGAGTTATACTTGAACTTAGAGTTCATCAACTCTCTCATAGTTCAATTCATTATCAAATAGTAAATGTCTATATCAAATGTTTCGTGAAAGTTTAAGTACTTTAAAAAATAGTGGTAATCAATCCACAATATATTTCAATTGCACATAGTGTATTGCAAATCAACTACATTTAATTTGATCACAATTTGATATCGGTCATCACATAGACCATTAATGGTTTTTCAAGCATAAACCAACTTAATTGGTTTCATACATTGTAGTATAGTAAAATGAAGATTGCTAAGCATCTTGATTCACATGAATTGCAATTTCTCAAAACATATGCAATTTATCAATCTTATGATATTTCACAAAATGGTATTATGTCCTGTCAAATCATGGGTATCAATTCACCCTATACTCTTATGCAAATATAATTTTGTATAAATCCTCTCATTTAATTTTATCAAATTAATTGAGGCTATCATCAAAGTTAACTAGACATGAAATCAACCAACTAATTTAGCATACCATTTTCATATTCTAATAAAAGGAATAGTCATGAAAGTTCATATATTTTCAAATAGTTGGCATTCTTCCAACATTTTTACATGTCCAATGGTTACGAGTAAATTTTCTCATTTTTAACCATTCATTGTCTGACTTGTATTAATCTCAACAATAGCTAACTCATCATGATCAATGTAAAGGAATAGCAACTTATATTCCAAATATTTATACATTCAATGTATAAGTTTATTCCATCTTAGTCAATATATACTATGACTAGGAATGTCAATGTCTCGTGAAAGTCCATGCACTTTCATATAAGAAACAATCAATTCTATATTGACAAGTTAACATTTGGTAAACCCATTGTCGACAAAATAATACATTTAGACAACGACGAGGTTCCACTTTATAATTGCCTTAAAAATACACATGTGCTTTCAATTCCAAGTCCTCAATCAACAACCAAAACGTAAAATAATTATTTCATGAAAGTTATGCTTTTCAAATACATGCTTGATTTCCAAAAGAACACAACGTATACCAGTTTTAAGTTTATTTAATACAACTTATATTAATTGGCTTATTAGCACAAAACGTCCTTACGTTTGACCTTTAGTGTGCAAAACGTTCTTGTGTTTCGATTTTTTGCATTTTCATCCCTATTTCCACGTTTCATTTTGGAAAACATCATTTTCTTCAATTTTCATCCATTTTCTCTATAAAAATTTGTGAAATGACAAATATGTCCTCTTATTTGAATAAAACAATAAAGAACTAATTGCAACCGTATGCTCAAATTTTTCAAAAATTACAAATAAGTCTCAAACAAATAATTAAAAATCAAAATCAATAACAAAAAAAAATTAATATTAATAAAAACCCAACCCCCAACTCCAGCACCACAACCACAACCACAACCACAACCACCACCCCTACCCAAAAATCCCAACCATCATATCCATCTCCACCACACCACACCATGATCCCCCATCAAAAAATTCCCAAACCCTCCGCCACCACTACCATCTCAAGTCAGAGCTGCCATTTCTCCACCAGAGAGAGAACTTACATTAAGATTTCCCTTTGCAATTCTGTCTCTCACATTTTAACACATTTTTTCATTTAGCAAAATTCAATAACAAAAAAACTCTAATATTTGCAATAGTAGTACCAAAGCATTGATGGGTTTTCTTTAATATAACGAATCAAACTTCATCCTTATATTGAGGGCTATAATCTGACCACTTGTTAGCATTCCTAGGGGACTGCTGAATGGGAGGACTCGGAGTGTGATTCCTCTCTCTGTTTGAGAAATTGGTCACCCAATTGCTGAAAATCAGGAAAGATGTCTTTCATATTGAAATTATGAAAAACAAAAGCCTTGAATTTTGAACTCGGCAAGTCAACCCCATTATTTTGTTGTTTCCCACTACCAATGTAATTTGAGGCCTTATTTTCAGTAGAAGGTTCTGTGTTTTGAATGCTCAATCCACTCCACCCTTCTTGTACCCCAGTATCACCACTCGAAGTTTCTGCCACAGACCTAAGGTGGTGGTGGTGATTGTGGCGAAGGGTTTGGAGATTTTTTTTGGTAGAGGATTTTGGTACGGTGGAGATGGAGATGGATAGGGAGATGGTGATTGGGATTTTTTGTTAGGGGTGGTGGTTGTGTTGCTAGGGTTGGGTTTTTATTAATATTAAAATTATTTTTGTCATTGATTTTGATTTTTAATTAATTATTTGAGACTCATTTGTAATTTTTGAAAAACTTGAACCTATGGTTGCAATTAGTTATTTATTGTTTTCTTTTTTTTCTTTTTGTTTAATTTAAATAAGATGGCATTAAATATGGCATATTTGTCATTTCATAATTTTTTATAGAGAAAATGGATGAAAATTAAGGAAAATATGTTTTCCGCAATGAAACGTGGAGATAGGGTGAAAATGCAAAAAATTGAAACGTAAAGACGTTTTGCACACTAAAGTCCAAACGTATGGACATTTTATGCTAATAAGCCTATATTAAACATGACTATTCTCCATTACAAAAATATCGTTTGAGATTGTTGGAAAAATAATCGCTCATCCACACAAGGGGGTTAAAGAAGAAACCAAAGAATGCAATCTCTTCCACTTGAACGCTTCCACTTGAATAGGTTGGAGAAAAAATCGAAAACAAATGATCAACATCTTCAAAGAAGAATTAATGAGGCTCAAACACAATACCATTATTCTCAAATGATATTTGTCCCTCTCAGACTGAATTTTGGTACTTAAAGGGTTTCTCGGCAAATTGTGTGTATGATATATCAAGCCTTGTAATAGAAAAAACACTTAAGCGTTTGTGTTTTTTTACCAAAACTTGAAGAACACAAAAGGAATTTTGAATATGAAATGAAATTTCAGTATTTTTGGGATGAAGAATTATCTCAAGTGTGGCTATATGTTTCTATATGTTTTCAATGTTTTTTTCAGACCACATGTATATAGCCATCAAACATTGTCATACGAAATGGTACCAAAAATCACCAGAATTTTGAACAAAAAGGTCACTTACGGCTATCCAAACCTTCTATGCGATCACATAGATTTGTTCTATGCGACTGCATAGTTCATCTTATGACGAGGCGTTTAAGTCCGCCAATGCCTATGCGACAACAACCCTTTTTGGCCTATGTGGTCGCATATTCAAATTTTGGTCTTCAAAATCCCTTTTTTTTTTTCTTTCCAAGTCATATTTTATTAATTTGAACAACAATTTCAACAGTGTGTGAAAAGACATAATAGGAATTACACATAATGCGCACGATGTTACTAAGGGTATGTTTGATTCAAAGATGAAATTTGGGTGGAAAGAAAATGAAATGCAGGGAATTGAATTGCCTAGAAATTGTTTTATTGGAAATTGTCAATTAATTGTGTTTTATTGGTATAATTTTTCACCTAAAAAATGTTGAAATTTTCTATCTTTTGGTATTCGTTTGGCTTTGTTTTTCATGAAGATTGTCAATTAAATGAATAAAATTTGATATAATTTGTTTGGATTGCCAAAAAAATGTTCGTTTGGCTTTATTTTACATGAAAATTGTCAATTTAAGGGGTATTTTTTTACAACTGGGGATAAATTTTGTTTCTATTGCCAAAAAAATGCAAAAAAAAAAAAGGATGGAAAACCAATTACCATCAAAAAGGTGGGAATTTCAATTCAATTAAAACTAAGAAAATTAGAAAATGTAGAAAATCAATTCCATAGAAAAAAAGTGTCATCAAACATGGCAAAAGTGGGGAACGAAAAACCAATTCCATTTTTCATGAAAAAAAGAGCTATCAAACAGGCTCTAAATAATTTTGAATAATATCATATATGTTAAAATAATTGTGACATGATCACTTAAATATAATATTAATATTAATAGAATGTATATAGGATATACGTTATAAATATTATTAATGAAAGAAAAAATTATAAATGAAAAATATAATTTAGTCCAACAAATATAATGTCAAATAGTCAAATTAATATTCACATCATTTTTTAGATTCACAATCAATAAATCAAAAATTTTATAATAACAACTCTTCTTGAAAAATCTCTCTTGCTAAAAGTACTATTCACAAAAGATGTGTTTTTAGTTTCAATCACGCTACACTACCATCTAGGTTGACATCCTCGTTGTCATTTTCTAATAAAAAGACATAAATATTCTTCTTCTACTTTTTAATTAAGTCAATGTTCTCTATTCCTAATATAGGATAGCTTTGGTTTATTTCTCCTAATAAATAGAAAAGTCAATTATACTCGTATTTATCTATACATCTTTTATCAAAACAATCGTTTAGTGTTCTAATTTTATTTTCTAATTTATTAATTTTTCTATTAATTTGGTTATATTTTCTTTCCAAAATATAGGCACAAGTATATTTCTATTATTTTTCAGAAAATAATCAAGCACATTATAAAATGATTTAATTTAATTTCTTTTTCTTTCGCTATCAATTTCTAATTTTCGAATAAAAGTAACTAAAACTTCATAAATAGCAGGAGTGCAAATTTAATGCAAGTATTTAACATAAATAAGAAAGATCTTACAGTATTGAATTTAAGAATTGAAGCAGAAGGTAAGTGTAGATTAATATTGACGAGATTTTCCTTGAGCTTGCACCCACATGTCATATACTCATATATAAGATATCAGTGTTATTTGAATTTAAGAAAGTGGGTTATAGTTCAACACGACTTCCGTACTCTTATTGGTTTTCTCCGACTCTTTTACATATCTCACAATAGATCACACGAAATCATAGTTTTCCTTTCAACTCCTAGTTAAAACATCACCTTGAATGGTAATAGGATTTTCGTGGCTTTCTCTAATAACGTCTAAAAAGCCTACACACGACAACAAGATACTTGCACTAGCCCTCAAGGTTTTCATCATTGGAGTATAAGTAAGATAAGAGTTTTTGAGAAAATAATAAGGATAAGAAGGCAGTATCTTCAAACAACTTTAATTTCATAAACACATCACACTAATATCTTACATAAAAGTATACATACATACATACATACATACATACATACATACATACATACTTCGGCCACACTCTCGGTACTCTCTCTAAAGAGATTAAAATTATATAGAATTACCTTATTACACGCTTCACTTGAAAAAAAGAAACTAAAAAATGTTTACAAGATTTGGAATGTTAGGTAGAGAAATAAATTTTTGGCTTCAGAATTGCTTACTTCTTTTAAGAAGTGGTCTTCAATTTATAGAATGGAAAAGTTGCACATCTGTCTTTCATTATTGTTGTTTTAACTATGTAAGATAGTGGGTATCTTACTATGACATAAAGTTCTTTGTCTTAATATGGAAATAATTGAGATAATCCCACAGTTTTTTTTTTTTTTATCAAAAATGTTTTTGATAAAGTAGTGATAAAGAGGTCCTTTACTTTTCCATATGCGACTCAAACCACTCATTCGGAAATTCATCTAGATCAAGTGAGATGTCGCCTTCAGTGCTACAACATGCGTACTTGTAATTAGGATAACGCCAAAACTGCTTGCACGACTCTTCTTACAGCCTTGCTGTAAATCATATGGTCTCGTAACTCATACACCCATATTTTTTGTTTTGTCTTCAATAACTTTCTGAATATGCTCAAATTGCTCTTTGTATCCCTGGCTCTATGACAGTTTGTCGTGTTGATGACATCTTTTGGTGTAATTTCATGAACTTCACTCTTCTTAGGCTGGAGATGCTTGGAAATAGTGGCAATTCTTATGACATGGCTTGCTAGAAGCAGCAAATCTTCTTCATTATCTCATTCAGGACTTGTAGAAAACAGTCTGATGTATATGTTCTTATGTTTAAGAACTTGACAATATCGTTCAATAGTTCGGACTACGTCCTTTGGCAGCATAAAAACTTCTTTTAATGATTCCAATAGGTAAATACTTTCCATTTCAAAAAGAGTACGAACCCAATATGCTGGGGCTCCTGGATATAGATTAACTTTATTGTAGGTTGCATACGTTAAAATTTTCATCCATCATCCTGTACTGGTGAACCAGCAGCAGGCAAGATTGAACAATACGTATGTCAAAATAAAATCAATTTTATTTTTGATATCCATAACACCAGGGGTGTTACAGGCCTTGATCATATTTGAACAATTAAGCTCTGGTATAGAGATAGTGTCCATTGTAAGTTTTTTCTCCTTTGAGGGAGACAAATTAATATTCTCTTTCACTGAATGTTTTTGAAGCTTTAATGCTTCTTGTTTAATATTGGCGCTAAGGCTTTCAAATTTATTGGCACTAGGGCCTTCAAATAATATAGCATTGTTGGCTTTCTCAGATATTGGCTTCGAAGCAGCCATTTCCAATAATGTTATCTTGGATTCCATCGCAGCTATCTTTATGTTCATCTCAAACTTCAATGATTCTAGTTTCTTCTTGAATTGCTTCATTCCTGATTAAGAAATCTGGAATAAAATTGTATTTTCCTTTAATATGGACAATATTAAATTTAAATGGTGCAAACCACATTTGCATTCTAATAAGTGGCATTTCAGCTGCATTTGTTCCAAATTTATTTGTCAATAATTGTTTTACCTGAGTATTATATGTTATAATAAGAAATCTCTTAGATAGCAAGTAAGGTTCAAATTTTGCTACTCCTTTTTTAACGGCTAAACATTCTTTTCTATTAATATCATACTTTGTTTCGGCATCTTTGAATGTGTCTGAAGCATAAGCAACAAGCTCTTATGAGCATTTATACAATGGATTACAAAGAAATTCTTTAAGATTTTCTTTTCTTTTGAGGATTGCTCTTTCTAAAATAAAGAAATCATCATCATTTGGAATATTTAATTCAGGTAGATTTTCACATATTTTCTTAATTTTATTTATCATTTCTATATATTCTTGTGTCCATTCCCATACAACTCATTTTTTGAGTTTTTTTTTTTTTTTTTTTTTTTTGTAAAGTGAACTTTGTATTTTGCACAGTTTTTGATAAATTTCTCAGAATACTTTAATATTTCGAATTCAATTTCAATTTTAGTTATTTCTATTTTTCTTTCTGATATGGCTAATTCATATTTTTTAGCAATATAATTAAACTTTTTAAGATGTTCAATATGTTATTTTAGATTTCTACTATGAATAAGGATATAATCTACATAAACAATGCAGAAATCTTTTATTGGTCTAATAATCTTATCCATTATTTGTTGAGATATTGCTGGTGCATTCATTAATCTAAATGACATAATATTCCATTCGAATTGTCCTAATGGATTAGAGGTAGTAAAACTCGTTAAAGGCTTTGATGCTTCATCTAGTTTTATTTACCAATATCCTGATTTACAATCAAATTTAGAATATATTTTACTTCTTTGTATTTGTTTTATTAACAATTCTTTTATTGGTAGTTTATACCTATTCGGTATGGTTTTAGAGTTTAGATCTCTATAATCAATTATCATTCTACATTTTCCTCTTTTAATTTCACTATGGTTTCTAACCACAAATGCTGGACTATTATATGGACTGATTGATTCTCTTATTATTCCTAATTGTAAGAGTTCTTTAATTTGGATTTTAAATTCTTTTTTATCTTATTCGCTATAAATAAATTGTTTTCCTGAAATCTTAGCATCTTGATCTTTTAATTCAATGGTTGTCATAGGTTTATCTTTGTCCCATTCCGCTAAGGGGTGTTCATGACAACATTCTTTTAGTTCTAATTTAATACTTTGTAATTCGTATTCTAAATTGCTAATTCCTAATACTGGAATTTTTTGTTTTTTATTAATTTTTGTATAACATCTACCACGATTACTTATAGAACTCTGACACCTAGGTTTATGATGAATTGGTTGATGTGTAATTTCAATGGCTTTATAGATTTTTGATGTTTTAATTTTGTGATTACAAAGTGTGGTAAATTCAAAACTATCTTTGTATTGTGTAAAATGACTATATGTATAGATAAAATTTTCTCCTAAAAGGATATCGCATCTAATTTTTTCTGTTGCATATATTTGAGGTATAAAACATTCTCTATTACCTATAATTATAGGAACATTTTCTATAAAATCTCTATAAATTTCTACAATATCACTGGTTGTTTGTCCATAAGTCGTTTTCTTATAGTCTCTTTTATAATAATATTCTGGAAACACATTTCTTTTGTACAGACAAATACCCGATCCGATATCAAGTATAGCATGAAATTTTATCATACAATAATCTAGTAAATTGAGAGTTATCTCAATATATGGATTAAGTAAGCTAGTTTTGATTGATTTAATTACTTGTATCATATAAATTGATTCCTTGTTTTTATTAACTCTAGGAAACATTTTTTGTTTATCTTCTATAGTTATTTGTAAAGTATTTTTCTGGAAATAGAATGGTGAGACTTTCTCAAGAAAGTTCATTACAAGTAATATTGGACTAATATCTTTTCATTTTCTATAATCTTTATGAATTTTAAGATTTAGTTTAATTTGTTCTCCTTTTATGTCTGTAAAACTTAGTTCTAGATTAATAAATGTTCTAATTTCGTATTTAATTTCATGATAATCTATAAGAGTTATTCCGTGTGGTAAATTTTCTTCTAGTAAATGATCAACTAAGTCTGCTCTTATATGACTGGTACTAGCTCCTGCTTTAACAAGTGCTATGATTTCTTCGTAGTTATTGTGATTATTGATATATTCTATTAAGATACGAAAATTATCTTCCTCGCATTTTCTAAGGTCAATATCAATGCTATTTCTAGACATTATTGGATAATTTCTACTTGTAGGTATTCTACTAGAGCTTGAAAGTTCTCTAGTACAGATACTTCTTTCTATTCTTTTACTATGCATTCTAGTAATAAGTTGTCCAGATGTATTTAAGGTGACTAATCCTTGATTTCCTATATTATTGTCTATTCTTCTAGATTGTTGATGAAAATCAAGCAATATATCTTGTGGTAAGGAAATATTATTATTACTTAACATTCTAGGTGATGTAAGTTGTGCTATGTCTCTAAAGTCTTCATGTATTTGTATGAAGTCTCCTGAGATTTTATTGATTTCTTTTTGGTGAGTAGTAGTAAAGGCATATAAAGCTTTACAATGTAAAGTTACGACTTTACTTATTGGTGTCATAATTAATCTATCAATTTTGTGATATAGATTTAATCATAGACTTAAGTTTTCATCTAATAAGGACATGAAAAATCCAGATCTTATGGTAAAAATAGTTTTCTTATATACAAGATTTCCAGAGACAACTCTTAATAGAGCATCTATAGGATCATGAAGAATTCTGTTATTCATCAAGTACATTTGTATAGGAATATCCATTCATTCTCTAAACTATCTTTTAACCATTATTTGGATTTCTCCTATTACAATATCTTTTAATCTTCCTCTAGTGGTTCCTTTTATTTTTGCTAATTCTCTATTAACTCATTCTCTGGTTATTAGAGGTATAGATAGTAGTGTTGCCTTTAACATTTTCGATGTTAATGAGTATTTTATCATATTTAGCAATGTATATTGTTTTGTTAAACCGAGATAATATTGGTCTTATAAAAATATCTTTATCTTTTAAAAATATTTATTTTTCTTTTATGACTCCATTTTTTTCTTCATCAAACACAACTGTTTGTGAAGTTTCATCTCCATCATCTAAGTTAGTCTTAATAGTATTTATAATTTCTTGATTCATGTAAATCTGTTCAAATTCAGGTTCCTCAATTTTCTCTATGTCTAGCTCATTCATTGAGTCTGTTTCAGATAATTCATGTAAATCTTTGATTATCTCATAAGCTGAGTCGAACTCTATTTCTTTCATTAATCTAATGGCTTTAACATTTTCTCTTTTATTTCTGTTATGACAATTGGCGATATATGTCATATTTCATTACATGTAAAACATTTGCATTTTTTTATAAAACTCTTCTTTAGATTTCCTCTGAGGTTTCTTATGTTAGTTATATCTCTTTTTTCAAGGTTTTTTCTTCTTAAAATATTTCTTGTGGCTCTTAAATCCTTTATTTCTCTTCCAATATTTAAGATATTTCTTAAATTTTCTTTTATAATATGGTTTCTTAGATGGTTGGTGACAACCAAATTGTGGTACTGCTGCTATTTCTCCATAATAATATAAACTTGCTTTATTATCATATTTTCTAAATAGGTATTGGTACATAGATTTTCTGCACCATTCAGATATTTTTCTTTTAGCGAATTAAGTTCTCATTCCTAATGTATCGACTTTGTGGTTAGGATCTTCCCATTCTATTTTCTTCCAATAAATATGGTAATTCTCAAATAATTTCTGACATCATGGCTAGGGTAGTTTAAAAAAATATCTATTTAGTAATTTTATATCTTCTTCTGATAGATTTCATTCTTTTATGGATTTAGATGCTTTGATATTTACCTTTCCGAATTTCTTAGTACATTCGTTTAATTCACATATATCGCAAATTTTTAATAGTTTCATTTCTCTTTCTGGTTGTAAGATTTCTTGAGTGATCTTGTCTATTTTAATTTCTGGTATAACTTCTGCTAAAAGTGAGTGTCTAAAAAAAATTTCCATTCGTTTTGAAACTTCATTGAAGTTTTCAGCATCTATGCTTTCATTGTTATTAATAGTAGTGTTAGATTTTTCTCCATATTTGATTTTATTTTTAGTTTTTTCAGATATTCTTCTCTAGATATCTGAAGTAATTCATCTAAAGGTGTGGATTATAAAGTTATAAGCTTTCGTGGTATTCCATTTATGAAAAGTAACAGCTAAATCAGTAGTTTTTGCCCATAAGTCAATAATTTCACTTTTATTATTGTTATCATCAACATCTAGCCATATTCCTATTGTATGAATTGGTTCAGTAAATAGTTTAACTAGATTATTGTCCCTAAGGTGTATGGATTTGATTGATATACTCTTAGGTCATTTTCTAAAATTATAATTCTCTTGTTCTTGTGTTATTCCATGTTCTTTCATCCATTCAAAATTTCAGTCATCAGATTCGACTTGTATCCAATCTGTAATAATATTAGTTCTACTTGTCTCTTTGACTAACGGTTGAGTTTCAACTTGTTGATTTAAATGTAAAATATTAATTTCAGTACTTTCTTCTTTGGGTGGAGGATCAGTGGATCACGCATATATATGTTCTCATTTTGAATAGCTAATTGTTCTAAACTTTGCTTATAGGCTTCTAATTCTTCTCCAGTAGCTTCATAGAATTTTGTTTCTAATTCTTCCATAACATATGTTGGTAAAGGTGGTTAAATTGATATATAAGAATCTTTTTTAAATTTTGATTCCTTAAATTTTGATTCAATTTGTTTATATAGGATTTTTGTCCTTTTTTAATATTGTCATTAACAATTTCTAAATTGGATCCAATATTTTTTATAGGAGTTGTATTATCTTGATTTATAATAGCTGTTTTTCTTAAATGTTGAGCACAATTATCATATTGTTTTAAAAATAGATTTATTATAATATCTTCTTCTTCATATTCGAAAAATTCATCTACTAAAATTTTTGATATTTGTTGGGAACTATTTACTTGGTTTATCTCTTCACTTAGAGATTTATATTTAGTACTTAAATTTGTTGTTAATTCTTGCAATTTAATTCGATTAGTATTAGTTAATATATTAATATTTTATAATTCTTCTAAAATAATTTTATCTCTTCTATTCATTTTCTAAAAAAAAAAATCTTCAATTTCGTTACAAAGCTCTAATACTAATTTTTGGGGTAAATTGCGAAAAATAATTAAAACTTTGAAATAAGGATATAATAGACAATACACACATAAAATGACAAAATTATATCAAAGTAGTGGTCATCTTGGGTGGCAAAGTAGTATTATCTTTTTAGTTTATAGCATGAAGTAATATTTAATACGTTAAATTAGAAAAATTAAATACTTATACTTTAATAATAAACATTTTATTTTAACTCATATCACCAAACAAGTTATTGAGGTATCAATTTATGATGCAACTCAACATCGAACGGTACAATGTCTAAGGCTCTAGATTGCATCATGTCAAAAGCATTTTAGGTAAAAATGTGTGTATTAGATGGACCAAAATTGTTTGCTGTAACTTATTTCATCTTACGAGAGAAAAAAGATTTTTCCTCACATATTTCTTCTCTCTTGTGCTTAATTATAGGGAAATATATGAAATTAGCCTAACGAAGGAGACTATTTCTTCATTTTGGCCTTTGACTATTCAAAGGTAGCACACTACCAAAAATACCCCCAAATATAAAATTTATAACTAAAGTCATCATAGTATAAAGAAAAAAACGATTAAGTCCTAAAAGATTTATTATTTTAACTATGACTAATAATTATAAAATGAAAAAACCTAGACCTAAAAGAGGTCCATATAAAATTAAAACAATTGTAAAAAATAAAAATGAAATTGAAAATGAAAATGAAATTGATAAAATAGGATATCAAGAACAATTATATGCTGCTCAAGAAATATTAAAATGTTTTAAAGAAAGTTTAATAGAAAATTTTGCCAGTGGGATTGTTAAATCTATAATCATAAAAGATATACAATATATAATAGATAAATTAGAAAAAAGGAAAAAGAATATCTCAAAATATAATATACCTTTTGAATCAAATATAGATATAATAACAAATCTTGATATTATAAATTCTCAAACATTATTAGAATTTGAAGATTTAATTAAAAACCTATAGATGAGGAGACCTATTATAAATAGATTACCACAAGAATATAAAAAATTAATGTTTAATTTAACTTTAAGAATTTATATATCTATAACTAATAATAGATTAGAACTTGACAAATTAAAAGAATACATAGAATATATGACTATTTAAAAATTAATTAGATTTTTAAAAATTATTTGATTTTTGTTCGCTTTAAATAGCACCCATTTTATTGGTATCAGAGCCATGGAGATCATAGACATTACAATTATAAAAACATATTGTTATTACAAAATAGAAGAAACAGAAACAGAAAAAATATATATATAGAACATATTCCTAAGAAACTAAAAACAATAACATTAATGATAATTAAAGAATTACCTCAAGGAGTAAAAAAAATAAATTATAGATAACCTTATACTAGGATCATTAAAAGATGAATATATATATATATATATATGAAAAAATTATTATAGAACTTGAAAAAGAATAAATTATGTTATATTGTAAAGACTATGAGTTATAGAATTATAAAAATAGATTAGAAACAGAAAAAAGGAAATTATATATTTTTAGAACCTATACCCAATAAATTAAAAATAATAACGTTAAGAGTAATTAGAGAATTACCTAGAGAAGTCAAAGCACATATATTACATAGATTAATAATAGAATCAATAAACAATAAAAGAATGATATATATATATATATATATATATATATATATATATATATATATATATATATATATATATATATGTGTGTGTGTGTGTGTGTGTGTGTGTGTGTGTGTGTGTGTGTGTGTGTGTGTGTGTGTGAGAGAGAAAAAATAATAGAAACTTTTGAAAAAGAAGAAATCAATTTATATTATAAAGAAAAATATGAATTACCCAAAAACGATTTATAAAACAAAACAGTTTTTAGATAAGTAATGGAATTAATGGAGATAAAAGAAATTTTAGATAAAAAAAATTAGCAAGAGTAAGAGAAAAAAATCTACAAATACAAGATAAACTTTTAAAACCTAAAAAAATAACAAATCACAACAAAAATAAATATATAAAATAAAAATGTGATAAGGTAATAAAAGATTGTAAAGATACTCAATGTAGAACATATTACTTATGTCAATCAAAGAGAAGATAATAAATCATTAAAAATGTCAATAGGTGAGTATATAAAAAAATTAAAAACACTAATAAAAATATTAATAGATGATGTTCAAAATATAAATAATGAAATAAAAGAAGTAAGAAACGATATTAATATTCTAAAAATTGAAGTAAGAAAATTAAAAGAAAATAATAAAGGAAAAAAATAGACAAAAAACTTAGAAAAAGAAATGTCTAGAATATGGAAAAAACATACTGAACAAGAAAATATAAGACTAGAAACAGGTAGTATGGACGATGAATTGAGGAAAAAGATCTTACCAAAAATAATAGAAGAAAAAAAAAATGGAAAAATCTAAAGAAAAAGTAATAGGAAAATTAGAGATTAAAGAAAATCAGGATAATATAGAAAACAAAGATGAATGAAGAATTAGATTTACTTATAAAAAATTTTGATCAATTAAGTTTAGAAAATTTAGATGATTATCAAGTCCTAATGAATACTGGAGGAGGACCAAATAGAGCAGAATCCTCTAACAAACAAGAAATACTAGATTCAGATGAAAGTTATGCACCTATATACATTAAACCATATAGACAATATTATGAAAAAAATAAAAAATAGGCAACCACCAAAAGGAAACAAATAAAGTAATAAGTTTGAATTAAATGATAATTATGATAAATATGTTAATCATGGAGGAGCAAAATTAGATTTTGATTGTAAAATAGATATTAAGAAAGCCTTAGTAACTTAGGCAGATTCAATGATATTATTCTTTTTATATAATAAAGATGATACATGAGAAAATACTGAAAGAAGAAGACTTCTTAATAGCATCATTTGAATGAAATGTTAGGAATTGGTTGGATGGAATAAATAATGATACAAAAACATTAATAAATAGAAATGTACAAACAAAATAATAAAATCAGATAGAGAAGGTATAGAAAGATTAGTAAACTATATTTCAGATGAGTTTTTAGGAAAAGATTGGATAAAAAATTTTGATGGAGAAACAATAAAAGAAAAAGAAAATGTTAGGATAAAATTAATAAACCTAACAATATGTGATATGTGTAAAATTAAAGAATATACATGTGAATTTAAGGAATATTATTATACCCAATTTTATAGTAATGAAAATCAAGATGTTTATAAAGATATGTACTATAATAAGTTACGAGGATCATGTGGAATATATTTCAGAATAGAATTTGAAAAATATATTAAAGAAAATCTTGAAACACCTAGATCTTTAGGATCAAGAATAAGATTTTATTTGAAATACTTGCATATATATGTCAACAAAGACAATAGATGAAAATATCAGGAAAATTAACTAAGATATGTTGTGAAGATATAAAAAAAACCTACACAATAAGGATATAATCCTGAAAGGAAAAATATTAAGAGAAAATTCAAAAATAAGAAATTTAAAAAATTTAAAAATCTTAAGAGAAAAAACATAAAACCTAGAATGAGATATTATAAAAGGAAATATAATCGAAATGGACAACAGAAAAACAGACCTTATAAAAAAAGATAAAAGTCAATGCAAATGTTGGAATTGTGGAGAATATGACATATAAGCCCTGATTGTAAAAAGAAAAAAGTTAAAATATTACAAAAAGAATATTTAGAAATAGAAAGTGAATTAAGTGAAATATCAGATATTGAACAATATTATAATCAAGAAGTATATATAAGTGAAACAGATTCAGAAGAAAATAATGAATCTGAATCTGAATAAAGAAATAAAAGAAATAGAAAGAGATAATATAGATAAATAAGAATATAAAGGAATAGAAGATTATGGATTAAAAGTAACATTTGATAATAACAAATTCAAGAAAATGAAAAAATTATCTTTGGATTTAAAAATAGGAAAATGGGAAGCCTTAGATAGGATATGGAAAAGAGAAAGAATAGCAATAAATGAATATCATAAAATTGAAAAAGTTATAAATGTTAGAACAACCCAATGAACACATAAATTATATATTTTAACAAAAAAATACAATAGATGAATTATTAACAAAGATTAATAAAAAACAAGGAGAAAAAATTCAATATATTTATTTAGCAGGAATACAAATAATATTTAAATCCTTATTTAGAAAAAAAATAGATTCGTCTTTAACAGTAAGTTTACATGATGGAAAAATAATAAATTTTAAAAATAATCATTTAGGAACTATAGAAGGAAACTTAGCAGACCAAAAATGGGTTAATACCCTAAATAGTCACTCAACTTTGTCAAAAGTTCCCATGAGATCACTGAACTTCAAAACTTCCATAATTAGTCACTGAACTTCTCATAAAGTTCCCAGGAGGTCACCAAACTTTAAAACTACCCTAAATAGCCACTGAATTTTTCCAAAACTTCCCTAAATAGTCACCCAACTTTGTAAAAAGTTCCTAGGGGGTCACTGAATCATTGATGTATGGGATCCCAATTTGCAAAGTTCGGTGACCTCCTAGGAAGTTTTAGCAAAGTTCAATGACTATTTATGGTAGTTTTGAAGTTCAGTGACCTCTTAGGAACTTTTTGCAAAGTTCAGTGACTAATTAGGGATGTTTTGAAGTTCGGTGACCTCCGGGAAACTTTTGGCAAAGTTCAGTGACTATTTAAGGTATTAACTCACCAAAAATTAATATTTACTTGTTACCTAAAATATTGTGTCTCAATCACAGACAAAAACTTCAATGAAATCTTAGGACTACATTTTAAGCTACATAGAAATGATATAATGGAACCATGAGATAAAATTATGACTATAGAATAAAGAGCTTTATACACATTTACTAACTCTAATTATGGAAATATATACTCTAAAAAATCATACATAGAAGTCCATAGAGAATGCAAGGATATTAGTAAAATAATAGAATCAAGCAAACAAATAAATTTAATTCCTAAAGAATATGAATTTAGTATAATTAAGGATAAACCTGAAATAACAGAAGATAAAGAAGATGATCATTCTGATAAAATAATATTTAGAGATGAAAGATTAATTAAAAGATCAACAAGCATTAGATTACCTAGAAAACAGTTAGAAGGAACTAGTAATATAAAAGAAATTAAAAATGTTGAAAATATGAAGATAGAAGGAGAATATTATAATGGAAGAGAACATATCGAAGGACCAAATATACTAATAGATACAGGAGCAAGTGAATGTCATATAACTTCAATTAGAAATAAAGGATTAATGACTCATAGGGTTGAACCATATAGATATGTAAATTTTGATGGACAAATATATACTACAGAATTAGAAGTCAAAGTACCCATAAAAATAGGAGGAATTAAGATGGTAGTACCATGTTATATAGATAATAGTATGAATACAGATCCTCATATACTATTAGCAATAAGTTTTCTAAATGGATTAGAAGATTATAGTATAAAGAGAGAAAGATTATATATAACACATAATGGCAAACTATATTATGCGAGAAAAAATAAATGAATAACCAAATAAGTTTTCCATTAGCCGTATATATACAAGTTACTATAGTAGAAACAAATATAACAACATGTGCCTTAATAGATACGGAAGTGATATAACAATATTTAAAAACTTCTTAATAAAATCATGGAATAAAAATAGTAAAATAAAAATAACATGAGTAACAGGAGAAAGTATACAAATAATTAATAGTGCTGATAAAGTCAGTATAATACTTGGAAGTAAACAAGTTATAATAAACAAAATATATAGTTATAATAAATTAGAATGTGATATATTATTAGGAACTGACTTTATACAACAATTTCAATATTATAAGCAAAATAATTATATGATCATGCTACAAATATCATGTGCACACTTATTAAAAATTCCAAGAGAATTTAGACCTTATAGAGTTCAGTCAGCTCAGCGTGGTGATAAATGAAAGAAAAAATCAATTATAAATAGAGATATAAATACAAAAACCTTATACAAAAAAAGTATTGAAAGCAGACATAGAAATAAGCATAGAGAAAATCATAGAACAATTAGAAAAGACATGTGGAGAAAATCCATTATTATTTTGGAAACCATACCATCCTAAAGTTAGAATAGAACTAACAAAAAATGTTATAATTAGAGTCAGACCAATGATGTATACTATACAAAATACACAAGAATTTAAAATCCAAATAAAAGAACTATTAGAACAAAAACTTATTAGATCTAGTAATGGACCCCATAGTAGTCCAACTTTTATGGTTATGAAATATTCTGAGCAAGTTAGAGGAAAAGCCGTAATGGTAATCAATTATAAAGAATTAAACAAATATACTAAATTTGATGGATACTTTTTACCAAATAAAGAAGTCCTAATAAACCTTGCAAAAGAAAAATAATATTATTTTAAGTTTGATTGTAAATCAGGCTTTTGGCAAGTTAAGATGGAAGAAGGTAGTATACAATATACTGCATTTAGACACCTCAAGGTAAATATGAATGGTTAGTAATACCTTTTGGTTTAAAAAATGCACCACAAATATATCAAAGAAAAATGGATAATATATTTAGAAAGTTTGATGAATTTTTAATTGTATATGTTGATGATATATTAATATGTTCTAATACCAAGGAAGAACATAGAAATCATTTAATACAATTTATTAATGAATGTAAGAAAGATGATATTGTCCTTTCAAAAAAGAAAGCTATAATAGAAAAACAAAAAATTGATTTTCTTGGATGATCAATAGATAAAAAAAGGAATAAAATTACAACCATATATCCAAAAAGATAGAAAGTTTTCCAAATAAATTAGAATCAAAAAAACAAATACAGAAGTTTTTAGGATGTTTAAACTATGCAAAAATTGAAAATCTTTCAAAAAGAAACATAAAATACAAGTTTTACTTAGAAAAACAAATACTAACAAGTTTTATAGATATTCAAGTGGAACTTTTAACCAAGCAGAAATAAATTATATTATTCATGAAAAAGAATTGTTAGCAATTATTAGAGGAATAAAAACGTTTTTATTATTCCTATTATCTAAAAAGTTTATTGTTGAAACTGACAATTTTAATGTTACAGGATTAATTAAAAATAAGTTGCCAATGAAGCCTCAATATAGGAGATTGCACAAATGGCAAGCATATTTGTCATTCTATAATTTTGATATTATTTATATTAAAAGTATAAACAATTATCTTGCTGATTTTCTAAGCAAGAATATCGAGTTCGGATATTGATAATATCAAACAAGAGATATCAGAAATAAAATTTGCGACGACATTTGCCAAAGATGAAGCCGATGATATAAAAATTGAAATGGAGACATTAGCTGAAACCTTAAATTATAATATCAAATTATTACTTGAGATCAGTGCATCCTATACCAAAGTTACCAATGAATTAAAGACCGAATTGATGCTCTTGAAGCACAATTAGAATCTACAAATACCAAAAATACAAAGATTGATGATTTAGCACAATCTCATGATACCAAACAGGGAATACCAAAAATACAAACAGGTACACAGCAAAGAAGCAGCAGTGGACCCAGTCAAATAAAAAGAGATGCGATTATGAAAAGTCTCAGAAAGGTGACAATAAAAAATGATGATAAGTATACAAGGGTGATCAAAATCAAAGCACATGAAGATGGTGAGACTCATTTAACACCAAAAGAAGAAGAATATAAAGCTTTTGAAAAGATTGTCTATGAATTACAAGATGATGAATCTTATTTCATCTCCCCGGGAAAACATGTTTAGCCAAGAATGATCATTACAAATTATGGAGACCCTAACATGGTCAAGATGGCAGCAGACTATGGATTCTTGGACTTAATTTATCCAAGAAAATATTTAAAAGAAATTGAGAAATTTGATGATATCTTCCGAGGAGAAGTTTCAAAATTTGTCAAAGGAAGACCAATATATCTTAAATTTTACTCAATTAGTCCAGAAATTGATGGAATGATATATTATCCTGCAGAATATATTATTACAGTCAGATATGTATGTCGAAATTTCCAAATTGAAGTATGCCAAAATAGAAAGCCATTACCAAATATTAATAGATCATTGATGAGATCCCGAGAGTCTTAGGGATGAAGGTTCTCTATAATATGGCAAAAAATTTATATGATAAAAAATTACAATGTCTATGCCATATGAAGGATGGACACTCATGACAAATAATAGAAAAGAAAAATCTTCAATTTTAAAAGAATATATCCAAAAAATTGATATCCATCAGATTTATGAAAGTCCATTAACCATACAAGAATCATGCCAATTGAGGGAATGTCCCACATGCTATCCAAATAAAAAGAGGACAAAGATATAAAGAGATAAGATGTCTCGCTACTATGTCATGCATTGTTGAAGAATCTTGCCAACTCTATATGAAGACAATAGAGGAAAAGAAGTTGTGAAAGAAAGGAGGACAGTTGGAAGCCACAATTATGTAGTGGATCTACTGTTGTAATAATAGAACTCCATTAGTGGAGTATGAAATAATGAATGATGTAAGAGGACAATAATCGAGCCTCATGTAGTTGTATAAATAGAAGCATTTGGACTAAGAAAGAGACAGAATGAGTTAGAAAAACATTTGAACTTTCAAATTGCGAGAAAAACACTTCTGTCTTTTGATATATCTTTTGATATAATCTTTGTACCAATTTCAGAATATCAATAATATTCCATTTTTTTCATAAAAGAATGAGTTTCTAAATTTTCGTTCTCATATATTCTTGATAGATTTAAGAAGAAACTTCTTTCTTATTTTAACAACAAAGATAGTTTTTTTTTTTAATCCAAGTATAGAGATTTGTCCTTGGAAACGATACAGTGAAGGCAAGAAGCTGAAATAGCAAGGATCCTGTTAAGGCAGGATACTGTTGAAGGGAACAATTTGCACATTCAGAGTCTGAAGGTCACTCGATTCTAATAATAAAGATTCATATCAAAATTAAGATAGAACTACTATTTCTTGTTAAATTTTGAAAAAAATTTCTTAAGATCTTGGAGAATCGCATGGATTATAAATATTTATGATTATTCATGATATTTGGATTACTGTCTACCATAATATTTATATCATTATTTTATAATTTTCATAATAGTATCTAATCATGTCAGGATATACAGTTAAAGAATTAGACGATTTATTAGAAAGGATATTTGAAAAAAATAGAAAATATTAAATCCAAACTAGAAAATATAGATAAAATATCTAAGGAATATGATAAACTTATAAAAGAATATGAACAAAAGATAGTAGATTATGCTAATACATTAGATCAAAGAATTAATTTATGTATTAAAAGTCAGAATATAAGAAATACAGAACAAATCTAAAACTTACTTTAAAATAGAATGACATGTCTTGCAATAAAGAAAACCATTTCATTAAGGGTAAAATTAACTTTTCTACGAAAATCTCAAATAGACTAAATCAACAGGCTAGTTTGAATAATCTCCCTTAATTATAAGCATAGTGATAAGCTGCCCATCATGGCATGTGTTTGTGTATACGTTTAATACATGGGACTTCCGTGTTTGTACCAAAAAAATAGAGTTTATTTCATTAGTCTAATTAACGTTATAACTGACGTAATAGTTATCATGGACTTTAAAGTATAATTGAACCATATCTACTTTAAAGTATCGAAAATCAAATTATTGTGATCCAATTTTCGGTACTATTATTAAATTAGTATTAAGATTATATTTTTATGATCTCGATACTAATTTAGCACGTTTGATTTTTATTTTTATTTTTACTTAAATTTATTTTACACTAAAATATTTTACACGTAAACTCAAAAATCTTCACTATTTTTTAAACACGTATTCTCCAAAAGAATACTAATCAAAACTATGTTTTTAAAATTTTAAGGCAGGCTTAATATATGAAGTTACATGAACTAACACCTATTATGAATAATAAACACATTTCTCAAAAAAAAAAAAAAAAAATGACACAAAAGAATTTACTTAACAATTTATATTTTATAATTTTCTTCTTGAAGCATAAAAAATAAAAAACGGTTGTTTCTAATTGGGTTAGGCTTCTTCACCGGTCATGAAATCAATCAGTTCCATATTTATAATTTCTATTGATACTCGACTCGATTCAGTTCTCGTCGAAACCAAACCACAACGAGTTGGAACATGTCTACCTTGAATGATTGGATTTAATTTTAAAAATGTAATCTATGTATGATGGATGTTAAATTTGTTATGCTTTATGGTGCTACTTTAACTTTGTTATATTTTATGATAAACTTACTTGTTCAGTTGTTTGGTAGTAAATAAATCTAGTACAAGTATAGATGACGTCGAGTAAGTAGAAATTAAGAAAGTAATGGTTTGAATGGTTCAAGCAAGTCTTGCCTAAAATAACAAATACTTGTTAGTAAAAATGTGTTATATTAAATAACAAATTAATAAAATCTGATATGATTCAGAAACAACCATTTGAATGGATAAAGCAAGTCTTGCTTAAATTAAGAAAAACTTCGTTTGCAAAAATATGTTTAGGGATGATCTTAAACCCCTATTTGATTTTGATAAAAATTATATTTTTAGTCGATTTGATAAAGGTTGGTGAAATATGTGGTTAAAAAATTGATAAAAGTTATGGACCTAAAAAAAGACACGTGGTTAAAAAATGAATTTTAAGAAATTATGGCCAAATAGGGACTAAGCATTTGATTATTCTAAAAGATTTAATTAATTAGATGTTTTTTCATATAAAATAAAAGAAAAGAAAAGAAAAGTATGAGTTGGATCATATCCAATTTAATAATATTTGGTCAAAGAACTCATTTTAAAAGAATAATGTTATTTATAGTCAACGATTACAATAATCATCATATGTGACAGCTTATTACACTACTTGTTATTTGAGGCAGCGAAATTACAAGAAATAAATATCTCAAATAACAAGTTGTCACATAGAATGACTACTACAATAATTGACAATAAATAATATTATTCTTCTCAAAATTCTCATCCACGACAACCATCACATAACAATATTAATTTCACTACATTAAACACATCACTAAGCCCTTCTTTGATGACTATCATATCGAGAAAATGTAGTCTTAAATATTGATTTTTTTTTAAAGAATGTATAGTTAAAAGGTATGCAAAACTTTCGAGTGTGTATGCAAAATATTATATTATATAAATGTGTAGTTGAATATGAGTATGGAAATTAAAGAATTTTTAAATAATTATTGAAAAACAAGCGCTAAATATACTTTAGTAATAAAAGATTTATGACTCATTTACGGCCAATTTAGTTAGGCAATTACTCTAATATCATCATGATATTGGAAAATTAAATTTAACCCTCAATTTTTCTTTTCTTAAAGTAGATGAAAAATGGTAGTTTGATGTTATCTCGTGTAAAAAAGTCAAGCACGGATTCTTAGTTTCACTTTATCTTTTATTACAAGGCAAAAAGAAAATCAATTTCCAGTCAAATATAAGAAAAAACTTTTTGACTTGGAGCCTGTTTGAAATCCATTATTCTCGCAAAATATATTTTGAAATAGTATTTTGATGGAAAATGTGTAATTAAAAATAAAGAAAATATTTGAATTTATGTGTAATATTATTTTACTGAAGAATATGTAGTTGACAAGGAATAGATAAAAAAATATATTTTAAAAATAATTGGGATCAAACAAGGACTTAACCTTTTCTAAGCTTAAAATTTCTTTTTTCTTTTTTTTTCAAAATTTTAAATTTTAACACTACACTCAAATTGAAAAATTAAACTAGACTTGCTACAAGCATAGTCTGAAAATGACCATTTTCGGCGGGCTAAGAGCATGTTTATTAAGAATAATTAAAGTCATATTGGATAATGATAAAGGAAAAAGAAGGGAAATTTGCTTATTGTATGTCCAGGTGTCAAAGACCGAAACTTTACTTAACCCCTTGACACAATCGCATTCGTAGTTTGCCCAACGTCAACCGTACATTGTAAATATTAGTTCATTTTAAGTTGTAATTTCATTTCCATTGTAATAGTTTATTTCAATTGTAAAATAACGTTGATATTAGTAAACATTTAGTATGATTTCTTGTCATTTAAACTTCTATTTATATCACTCAGGTTTTTGTTCCGCAAGCTATTATATGGGGTATTAGTCATTCAAAAAAAATTCAATCTTACTGGTGTTCGCCCTACACCAACCATCGTAATTTCATGTTTTCATCAATTGTAATTTTCGCTTTCATCAATTTACTTTCAATGCATCTAATTTCTTTGTTGCAATCTTTCTACAAATTGTAATCAAATTTTCTTTCATCCCGAAATAACCGAGAAAAGGCGAAAGGTAGTCTAACGGAGCATACTACTACCACATGATGTCAATTTCTATGCCAAGAAAAAAGGCACACCGTGAAAGTTGGTATCAGAGCTGCGGCTCATGACCTTCGGTCGAGGTAGTAGAGACGGAAATTCGTGAATAACACATCCAACTGGATGAAAGTCGAATGGCTTGCACAGCAATGACTGAAGCTATTGCTATCCTATCTGACCTACACGATGAAATGGAAGCGTTGAGAGCTCAATTACTAGTACTTCAATTCGCAGTTGGCAAGAGCCTTTACACAAGAGCATGTTCACAGGCTCGAGAATTTTGGAACCATGCACCTACGGAGGGGCACGTGATGCAAAAGAAATCGAGAACTTCTTTGATATGGAACAATACTTTTTTGCGGCTTCGATCAAAGACGAAGTAAGAAAGATTACAACAACTACCATGTATCTTGGTGGAAATACAAAACTATGGTGGCGGACAAAGTATGCTGATATTTAGGCCAATAGGGTCTGAATAGATTCTTGAGATCTTCTTAAGGAAGCGACCATATCTCAATTTTTCCCAAAAAATGTGGAATATCAGGCACGACGAGCACTACGAGAATTGAAATATACAAACTCCATCAGGGAGTACGTGAAAACCTTTTCGGGACATTATGCTTAATATTCGAGATATGTCGAAAAATGATAAGCTATTCACCTTCATAAAAGGTTTGAAACCGTGGATACACATGGAACTTCAGAGACATAAGGATCTTGATGTGAGCGCGACCATGAGAGCCGTCAAATGTTTAAGTGACTATCAATCGGAATCGAGAAAAGATCGACCTTCGAAGAATAGGTCAATCTATTGGAGGTGGAAGCAGAGCTTACAGACCCAACTCGAACTCAGAGAGCGTTACTCTTATGATAAGGGAGGAGCCTATCAAGGCACCCATCAAAGTAACTTGCAGGGAAACTATCAAAATAGCTATCAAGGAAACTATAACGGCAGCAGTAGTAACAACTGGAATAAAGGAAAAGTAACGGAGGGCAGATATGATGTCACTCCTAAATTGATGTGCTTTTTATGTTAAGGACCCCATCGGGTGGCGGAGTGTCCTCAGAAACGGATGGTGAATGCATATTGTCAACTAGAAACTGGCGAAATGAGTTCAAAGTAAGATACCCCACAAGCTAGCTGTCATGGTGAGACTGCCTCCGAAGAGGATGAAGATGTAGTTGGCGCATTCTCACATCGGTGGAATACACTATCGCACTGAGTTACTAAAAATGATGATGTACCATCGAAAGAGCTAAAGATGGAAGAATCGAAAGCTCGCATTTGTAAAGCCAAAGACCTAATATACATTGATGTGAAGATCAATGGAAAGCCAATTGAGCTATGGTAGATGTTGGTGCTACCCACAACTACCTCACAAGTACCGAAGTAGAGCGACCCCTAGTTTACCCAATTTCGGCCACACATTGTAAATATTAGTTCAGTTTGAATTGTAATTTCATTTCCATTGTAATATTTATTTCAATTGTAAAATAACTCTAATATTAGTAAACGTTTAGTATGATTTCTCGTCATTTAAACGTCTATTCCTATCACTTAGAGTTTTGTTCCGCAAGCTATTATAGGGAGTATTAGTCATTCAAAAAAAATTCAAGTTTACTGGTGTTCGCCCTCTGCACCAGCCATTATAATTTCTTGCTTTCATCAATTGTAATTTTCGCTTTCATCAATCAATGATTAATTTATTTTCAATACATCTAGTTTCTTTGTTGCAAGCTTTCTACAAATTGTAATCAAATTTTCTTTCGTCCCGAAATGATCAAGAAAATGCGGAAGGTAATCTAGTGAAACAGACTATTGTCACACGATGTCCTTTTAACCCTATCAATTTTTATTTTCCTAAAGTAGATGAAAAAGGGTAGTTTGATGTTATCTCAACGTGTAAAAAAGTCAAGCTCGGATTCTTAGTTTCACTTTATCTTTTATTAAAAGGCAAAAGAAAATCAATTTCCAATCAAATATAAGGGTAAAAAAATTGACTTAGAGCCTGTTTGAGATCCATTTTTCTCCCATAATACATTTTAAAATAGTATTTTTATAGAGAATGTGTAATTAGAAAATAAGAAAAATATTTAGATTTGTGTGTGATATTATTTTACTCAAAATATGTGGTTGAAAAAAAGAGATGAAAATTAAAAATAATTGGGACCAAACGAGGACTTAAGCCTTTTCTAAGCTTAAAATTTCTTTTTCTTGTTTTTATCAAAATTTTAAATTTTACAAATTAAGAAATTAAACTAGACTTGCTAGTTGCTACATGCATAGTCAGAAAATGACCATTATTGACTGGCTAAAAGCATGTTTATTAAGAATAATTAAAGTCGTATTGGATAATGATAAAGGAAAAAAAAAAAAAAAAAAAGGGGTGGGGTGGGGTGGGGTGAGGGGGAGGGGGAGGGGGAGGGGGAGGGGGGGAATTTGCTTATTGTTTGCCCAAGTCATGTAGTGTAGTGCGTACTAAATATAGGTTAACAAAATAAACTCGAACTGAAAAGCTAAACACGATACTTGAGATCACAAGACTTATCGCGAAATTATTTAGGTATTAAATTAATTGCTATAGGCCTACAATTATTGATGTGTCACGTGCATGTTTGGTAAGAATTGGATCGTGCTCGACACCATTAAAAAAGAATAAAAAAATTAAACTCTTATTTATTCGATCTTACAAATAGAGTATCACTTACCAAATATGTATTGGTTGTATAAGATTATACTGAAATACGAGAAGATAATCAAGCTCACAAGACTCACAAAACTTGTGCAACATGACTCGAGCTCACGAGATAATGCAAATACTAATTGTTAAGTACAAATGCATTGAATGGGATAATCAAGCTCACATGACTCTCGTTATATGACTTGAGGTCACGAGATTATATAGGGTAATTGAGCTCACAAGACCATAAAAGTTACATTATATGACTCGAGATCAAGGCAATAGAAGTTACGTTAGTCGTTGAGTACAAATGTGTGTTGAGTAGGATAATTGAAGCAACAAGACTCACGAGAGTTTCATTATCTCACTCGGGATCACGAGATTATGTAAATAATATCGATGGATAAGCCTTTCACATATAACAAGGTTGTTTTTTAGCATAACCACAATTTGACTTACCAAATGCTTACGTTAGAGTTTGAATTTGGTGGGTAAGAGTTAATTACGTGTGGTGAAATTGCAGAAATCCAGCATTATTTTGCATTTAATTTTGTCATTATTTAACCAAACTGTACCAAACCTGGCATTAGGTGTGTTTGATGGTCCCTAGGCAGTCTCTATGCGGGGTATTGCTACTAAGGATAAATCTATATGTACATAATCATTGTACATAATGCATTACATAAGCTCACATGGAAAAAATCTGACCGTGAATGTGAAGTGTGGAAAAGTCAAAAATTGTAGATTGTCGATGGATGCGTGCCACATGTCCATTATGTAATGTATTATGTAAGTGATTATGTACTTGTAGCAGGATGCGTGCTACTAAAATTTCACTTTTCTCCTTGCTTTTTGACTTAATTTCTTATGTCGTTTCTCTTTTTCGATTTTTTAATATTAGACCCCAATCTTTCTTTAATTAATAAATAGTCCAAAAAAGTGTATCAATAAAGTTAATTAAAAAAATAAGTAATTGTGGTATTTTGTTATGCAATGAAAATATTTTAAGGTATTTTTCTATATAAACCTAGTAAATAAATTTTGTGAATCTTCAATGAAAAATATTATTGCAAAATTTTTAAATTTATTTTTTAGTCAATTCGACATTATTATATGCATCAAATATGAAAAAAAAAAAAAAAAAAATTTACTTTACATAATGCGTAGTCATGAAGCTGTTTGCCACGTTTTACAGAGATCACGTGTTTATCTAGTACATGTAACGCATCTATTGACCTTTACATTTATTGTTTTCATTGATATGCCTCGTTTTTATCGTAGCGACGTTCACAGAGGATTCATATTCTGTATAAATTGACGTTTATGTTCATCGTTTCCATCGCTATTAAACACTTAATGAATGTATTTACAAACTCGAGTATAAAAATCTCATCGAATATTAGTAAACAAGGCAGTTGTGATTGCAAAGTACGACAGGATGGGTGAAATTTTGTGTTACCTTGTTTGCGAATTTCCAGGTTTGTAATCCATTTCCTGCGTGCAACTATTTCTTTGTGTGTATTATAAATTTATAAATATTTGATAACTTGAATTATTATTTGTAGGCATGACATTTGAGATCTATGTCAAAGTCGACCATCGAAACGAAAGGGATAACACATCCGGAAAGCAAGAACAATTGATTTATATTCTATCTCAAAGGTACGATGCTTTGAATTAAATTAATATTATGTTTTCTCTGGTTACTACTTTCTTCAAGATAATTTTGCTTTTTAAGGACAAATTTGATTTTAGAGATAATAGCGAGTAATTAATATTATGCATTTAACTTCAATTCGATTAGAATTCCTTTCACTTTATATTCTTGAAAATTTGAGTAAAGAGAATTACAATGTTTTAAAAATTGACTTGACCATTGACTCGGAAAAAGAGAAAAGGTCAAGGGTCAAAAGGTTGAATCGGGATCGATTCGGTAATTTATATGTGTGTGTGTGTCAATTTTTTTAAAAAAATATATATGCATTTATGTAAGTTGACTCGATTAAATCGAGAACGGATCACGAATTTTCAAAAAACAAGCCGATTTAACAGGTTTTGAGGCAAGTTTTTAATTAGATATTTTACAAACCTAATCGGACCGGTTTTTGGTCCCGATTCCCAATTTTCTTGGTTGAACTAGCAGGATCGGTCTGATTTTTAAAACACATTTGTATATAAAATAGCAAACCCTCCATTTCATATATAATTTATTTTTAAAAAATCAAATTAAACCCAAGAGATGATCTAAATTATTAGCGAACTTATGTCTTTAAAATATTTAGTTTTTTATAATTATTTTTTATTTTTATCAATTTTCTACTATGTCTTTCGGATTTCACGTGCTACGGATTTTCCTTTTACTATAAATTTTACTGTTGTCGGTATTGACATGTAGAATGGAACTCTATCTTTATCCTTGTCCAATTAATCAGTTCTTTAAAAGATCTATCAGACTATGGAATGAATAATTTGATCAATGAATATTCGATTATTTCTTCGTATTTTACTTGTGGATTAAAAGATTATGGGGTTTTAGTTTTTTCTTTTTTATATTTAAAAAATTTCTTCATTTTTCATTAATAATTTGTTATTTACATTGATGTCTAATATTTGCTCAATTTCACAAAACTATTAGTGTGAAATATAATTAGCATGAAATTATAGTGAAAAATGAAGAAACTCCTTTTAGTGAAAATAAGGTAAAATTGTAACATTTGTCCCGACTTAGTACCCTTGTAGCTAATTGGTATCTGATTTATTTTTTATTGACGTCATCACAAGCGTTTCAATTTTTGTAACATCAGTCTTTATTTTCGGACAATATACGGTTGGAAAATCCAAACTCCCATTGGTTTTCCTTGATGGGACCTGAAAACCTATTGAACCTTCATGTTTTGTTTAAAAGAAAAAAGAATTCTATTTTCTGACTACTGAATTTCGTATTTATTGAAAATACAATTATACTTACTTTTGCTTAGAGTAAAAAAAAAAATAACATAAACAAAAAACCGAAAAACAAAAAAAAAAAAACGACAAAAGAGGAATGTCACATGCTCCTGTCCCTGACTTAGCTGTCGGAGGTGATTCTTCCCTTTCTTGCTTGTTGTTGACGGCGACTCCTCATTTGTTTAGATTGAGTCTCGAGAAGTACCCTTGTCAAGTGCGGAATCTAAGTTCATAATTTTTATAGTCTCGACTTAAAAAATGTTTTTCATAAAGAACAGTCTCGAGGAGTACCCTTGTCAAGTGCGGAATCTAAGTTCATAATTTTTATAGTCTCGACTTAAAAAATGTTTTTCATAAAGAACAGTGTAGAAAAGCTGGGTGGATTATCATATATATCAATTTCTAGCACCTTCAAACACCTCAATATCGTGAATGCTCAAGTTTTTCTTTGTTAGCCTCTAGCAATAACATGACATTGTCTTCAAACACCTAAGGATAATTGACATTACATACATAGACATCATGGAAAAGGTCTTAATTACTAATGGCTAATAGAGTGGAGGGATAACAAGAGATTATTAGTCAAGATGAGGTGGCCAATGGTTGTGAAGGTATGTCTTGTGTGCAAAGAGGATGATGGTGAAGTCGATAAAGAGTTCAAGACCATCAAGGAGAATCAATTTCACTCTTGGTGAATGGGTGAAACCTCCACCCTTCACAACAAGCGCGGGGCATTTGGCCGTGGTTCGAGAAAAAGTAGTACAGTGAAGAGGAAGTTAAAAGATTAATAATATATATGTGAAATTGATGTTTTGGGTGTGCCTATACAAATCTTGAACTCGAATTTGCATTAGGCAGGGGTGCTCCTTGTGTAGAGGTGGCAAACGAGTCGAGCGACTCGTCGGCTCGCCTCGTATTTACAAGCCACGAGCGGCTCGAGCTCGTCCAAAAGATGAGCCCAAGCCGAGCAGGGGGCTCGCTAGGCGAGCCGAGCTTGCTCGGCTCATTTTTTTACGAGCGACTCGTGGGTTTGTCCTATTTTTTTTATTTTTTTTTTCAAAAAGGCTAATATCCTATTAAAAAACAAAACAAGTCGCCGAGTATCCATTTTGAGCGAGCTCCGGGCACGAGTCTAACGAGCCATTAGGTCTCGCACGAGCCGGCTCGGCTCGGCCCGGCCCATTGCCACCTTTATCCTTGTGGTTCAATCCCAACAAATGGGGAGCCGTTAGGAGGTAAGGGTGGGTAAAGTTGTTGTCGACAACTAGAGTGGGGGCAACTAGATTGAAGTTAAGTGAGACTTCTTTTATTTTCCCCTTTTTGGTTCATGTTATTTTTTTAAAACTAAAATCAAGACTACTATCTCTTTAGTAAAAAAATAAATTATTTTCCATTAGTCTAGTAAACAGAAGCCATCCACTAGAGACCATCGATGGTACGAAATTCTATCTAAGACTAGTTTTAAGGATCAAACTGCAATAAAAGTCATAACTTAGAGAGCAATGAAATTTTTCTTTAAAAGAAACCTTAAAAATGTTTAATTTAGAAATATTTTCTTAAAGGCCAAACACTGAAAAGTCAAATCTTAAAGAAGAGAGGAAAATGGAAAAATAAAATAAAAATCCGCTCTTGGAACAGCCCACTGGAAAGCCAACAATGGCCCGTGGTTTTCATTTCCTCCCTCTTTAAAACCAACTGTAAATGGAACCCCTCGCTCATGTCCCCCATATACTCACCCCCCCCCCCCCCGGCTACCCTCGACCCACCAAATCATCCTCATCTTCATCCATGATCCATCATGCATAAACTGCACAGCGGATATGCTAACTTTCACATCTCAATCAAAATTTTTAACCTTCTACAGAAATTTTTAAGTACATGTAGTAGTTCTGTATAGGGTTAGCACCTATTTATATATATAAAGCTGTTTCTTGGACAGCCCTACATTCTTTTCTCTTCTTTTCTTGGTTTTTTATATCATTTTATTGAAGTTCTTGAAAAACCCATATCAAATTTTATATTTTTGCGTATTTTTTTGGATGCAAATGGGGATTGAGCAAAGCGGGTCTGGTGGGAAAGTGAAGGGGAAAAATGGATCAAAGAGGAATAAGCGGCGGCAGAAGAAATTATCGCCGGTTCAGAAGATGTATGAAACCTGCCAAGAAATTTTTGCCTATTGTGAACCCGGTGTTGTTCCGGCACCTGAAAAAATCGAAAAACTTGCGGCTTGTTTGGGTATGAATTAATCTTTTCCCTATTGTAGTTCTCAATGTTGTTGTGTTTCTCAATCATTGATTCTTTTTTACCAGTGTCTTTGTCTTTGCGATGCATTTTTTGCTTCGTAGGAAGATTATTCTAATGTTCTTGCCTTTTTTGTACAAAAATATCTGCATATTTCTTTGGTTCAATGCTGGAGAATTGTGGAATTTTACAGCAGTAATTTCTCTGACATTGATAGAATTTTGTTAAATTTTTGTGGTGTCTAAATTTTCCGATAATTGGTTTGGTTGATTGGTTTTAATGCATTAAATGGCTTCATGTTTTGTAATAAAAATGCTGGTAATGCTGTCACATTTAGAAAATGCTTCATGCACGACGTAATTTATTTAATTGACTGGAAAAAAGTTGTTGGTCAAAATCTAACAACCACGTCGATTATGACGAAGGGTCTCGGAGGATTTCGTCTTTCCCTTTGCAAGCGATGTCGACCATATTGACAGATTTTGATTAATACTAGAACAGTATGAATGCCACATTTTTCAAGCGTATCAATGTTACCTTTTTTTTTTTAAAGCTTATTTTAATATAAAATCAAATTTCTTATTCATTTCTATTTGGTTTCTGGCATTTAATTCTCAACGTGGGGTTGTCTCATTTCAAAGATTATAGTTTTGGGTTACGTGACTCAATAAGATTAGACGAGATATCAGCTTTCCTCCTCTTCCTCTATGTTCAATACAAGTCCACGTATCATACAAGCAATAAATGTATCCTTTTCATGGCGAACAAGGATTTTAAACTGAACAAATTCCTGTGTGCATACAGATTTGCGAACTGCTATTTTATTTCAATTTCGATTCCTACTACAAGCTAAATAAACTTAATTCTTGCAGATAAGATGACTCCAGCAGACGTCAGCCTGAAGCCAAATATGCCATTTTTCGACAGTAAAAGAGCTCCCGTGATAACCTATCTGCACCTTCACGAGTGTGAAAAATTCTCGGTAAGTATGCTTTGCATCCCCAAACCCCATACACTGTAAACCTGCCTCATGCCCCCACCCCGGTAAAAGTAAAATCCCATTTACTGTGCTGATTTGTAACTATTGCAGATTGGGATTTTTTGCTTGCCACCTTCGAGTGTCATTCCTCTTCATAACCATCCAGGGATGACGGTTTTCAGCAAGCTCCTCTTCGGGACCATGCATATCAAGTCGTATGACTGGGCGAATGAGGTGGATAAGAACCCTGATGGCATGGCTGATGGTACAATTGTGGATACTAATCCTCCAAAAAGTACGTTCTTTGAAACTATATATTGGCCTTTGAGGACATTTTATTAACTCTTTGCTAATGTTGTTTGAACTTCTTTTTTGTCGTGTTTATGGAAAATGGCAATTGAACCTTCTTGTCGTTTTATTGGCTCCTGTCGAAACTTATCTTAAAGAAATTTCGATTCTCGCTTCTTCATAAAAGGTAGCTTTCATTCAAAACAAAGAAGGAAATTGCAAATCCTCAAAAGACTTCTCGTCTTTGGGGTATATAGCATGTTGCGCCGTGCTTGTCCACCTTTTATAACTTTATCTTAGCTAGACTGAGGTCATTTATTGCTGTTAGTATTGCGTGAATAATTTTCTATTTCCTAATGCAGGTCATCCTGATGGTTTGCGCCTGGCAAAGCTTAAGGTCAACTCAGAGTTTACGGCTCCTTGTAGTACTTCCATTCTCTATCCAGCTGACGGTGGCAACATGCACTGCTTCACAGCAAAGACGGCATGCGCTGTACTGGACGTGCTTGGCCCTCCATATAATGATCCCGAAGGTCGTCATTGCCAGTACTACTTTGATTTCCCATTTGCGGATTTTTCAGGTATAGCACTGCTAATTTGGTACCATTTGTGCTCGTGCCTTTGCCAGCGTTTTCATTTGTACTTAAAAGCTAAGACCCCCAGTGCACGGTTAGCACATAGCATCAAACCGTTATATAAATTTTAGTTTCTTTTTCTTTAATATTGTTCAGTCAATAAATGGTTTCTAAGATGAGTATATGATTGCTTTCCAAGATCCTAAAATGATTCTCTTTATAGTGTGACAAAATGAGGATTTCAGCACCTTCTTGAAAGAGAAAAAATCATGGATGTATGATTATTGAGGTCCATGCTTGATGCTTCTAGACATTGTTGTCCAATTTTGGAAAATTGGCATTCCATTTTAAGTGCGTTCCTTGGAGGTTTATATTCAAGAAATATACAAGTTTCTGCAAGCATGTGGAATATGTTTCTTACTCATTTTGTTAATTTTCACGTTGAAACCCAGTCGATGGTCTGTCCGTGGACAAGGATAAGAAGGCTCAGCATGCATGGCTTAAGGAGAGAGAGAAACCGGAGGACTTAGACGTAGTTGGAGTGTCGTACAACGGACCTAAGCTATCGAAAAAGTGATGGCCAGCAACAGCATTTGCAGTGGAGAACTCATTCTATTTCCCTCCTCAATCGCAGGATTGTACATACTCGGGCAGTTTAAGAAAACTAGTTTCTATATGCACAGGACCTTAGTTTGGAAGTGCGTTTAAAATGGAAATATGAATAATATTTCTTTATGTATATTTCAAATCTTGCTATTATATATTACCGTACTAGTTTTGGTGTAATGACTTCGTGACTCCAGGCCTAATTTAAACTTTCGTATACATATGCGAACTGGTGCAGAAGGAGTGAAGCAAACCATTTGTGGGGGAACCAGTGATGCAGAATCAATAACCAATTATTATCAACCAAGGAATTAAAGCTGCGAAGAAAAAGAGAGGGAGAAGCCGGGAAGAAGAAGAAGAGGGGAATGAGAAAACGTTGTCAAGCAAAACTCAATTTTGTTAATCATTCGTCAACCGAATAAACTGTAATGTAAAATTGTTTAAATAGTGAAAACTTAGGTCCTTGACGGGTGTGGGCTAACCCCACTAATACAAGTTCAATAACAATAAAATTAGAAAATATAAGCTAAATAAGGCCCAATAATAATATAAGTAAATACTATTGACAATAAAATAAATCTCGAGAGTCCAATGATGTCCGCATCAACTTTCCCGGAGTGGAAGAAAACTCGACCGTCGAGTGGATTGGTAGAAAATGTTGTAAGCAATCGCCCAACCATAAGCTCGTAGGCTGGACGAGCATCATCCGACGTCGATAAAAGCGTGTCAGTGGTGATCGGAATCTGGTATCCCCACCAATGTCCCCTCGATACGTGGAAGTAGAACTGGGCAAAGGAAGATTCTGCTGACTCCGATAGTGCTCCAACAAGTTTGGGTCAAGCTGTTGTAGTGTTTTTCTAGTAATCCATGTGCAATCAGTCTCAGGCCGATCAACCCAACGAACAAAGAATCGCTGGACATTCCCATCCTTAGTCAACACCACCTCTTCAACTAACATATCATCAATTTTATCTTTGTATGCTGTGAAATATGGCATTGGATTAGAAGTAGCAAGAGATTCTGGGTCAAGGTCCACATATGGAGGCAGGAAAGGATCGTCGAAGAGGTTGAAATGACCTTTATAAGCAACCAAGTCTTCAACATTGAAGGTATGGTGGTAGCCAAGATGTGGCGGAAGGTCAAGAACATAAGCATTTGGGTCAACTTGTTTTAAAATTTTAAAAAGACTAGCGCTACGAGCTTGCAACTTAGATGCGGGTCTATGTAGACGCCGCTCTGGTCGAATTCAGATCATGTCATAATCCCCAATATTAAAATCAACATGTCTTTTATGTAAATCAACTCTAAGTTTATATGATGCGTTACTAGCTTCAAACCATGAACAATTTCAAATGAACTCATACCTAACGATCGATTTATGGAGTTGTTATAAGCAATTTGGGCTGTGGATAGAATTAAATCCCAATTTATAAGATTTTCACGGACCAGATATCGTAATAAATTACCAAGACTACGGTTAACCACTTCCGTTTGACCGTTAGTCTGCGGGTGATAGGCAGTAGGAAATTTCAGCTTTGTACCCATCTTGTGCCACAACGTTCTCCAAAAGTGACTAATGAACCTAACATCCCTATCGACGCGATGCTTTTGGGAGGCCATACAATTTAACAATCTCATTAAAGTACAATGTGGCAACCCTGGACGCATCAGAAGTCTTGCCACAGGGGATAAAATGAGCCATTTTGAAAAAAGATCCATTACCACAAAAATAGAGTCATGTTTCTTCGGGGTACATGGTAGCCTTAACACAAAATCCATGTTCACATCTTGCCAAGGGCAATCAGGCAAGGGAAGAGGTGTGTAGAGGCCAATGTTCTGCCTCTTTTGTTTGGCCAATTGACATGTGTTACAAGTACTAACTATCTTGGCCACATCTTTCTTCAAACTAGGCCAGTAGAATTGACGTTCAATCTCCTCTATGGTCTTATCTCGCCCAAAGTGACCGGCTAAGCCTCCCGCATGAATTTCCCAAACTATAAAGTCTTGCACTGAAGTTCGAGGGATGCACAATTTATTAGCTCAAACAAGATAACCCTCCTCAAGGAAAAAATCGTTCATAGTATCCGATTGTCCATTTTGCAAATCAAGGAAGATATCCTTAAAGTTAGGACAATATTCTTACTCTTCCTTAACTCGTTCAAAACCTATGACTTTAACGTTCATGATTGACAGAAGGGAGATACACCACGACTTAATGCATCAGTCGTCTAGTTCTCAACCCCTTTTTATGTTTCAAGACAAGCGAATAGGCCTGTAAATACTCAACCCAACGACCGTACCTAGAATTCAACCTCTTCTGGGCGGTGAGATGAAGGAGGGCCTCATGATCCGAATAAAGAACAAATTCTTGGGGTAGCAAATAATGACGCCAATATCGCAAAGCATGTACAACTGCGTAGAATTCCTTATCATAAGTCGAGTACCGTTGTTTGGCGTCGTTTAACTTCTCACTGAAATAGGCGACAGAGTGGCGTTCCTGACTAAGGACTCCCCCGATGCTGACCCCGGAGGCATCACACTCAACTTCAAAAACCTTAGCGAAGTTAGGAAGGCACATGACAGGAGCTTCCATCATTCGCTTCTTAACTAGTTTAAAAGTCTTAGTCGCTTCATGGGTCCAATGAAACTCTCAATTTTTCATACACTTCGTAATAGGAGCCATGATTGTTCTAAACCCTTTGATGAAACGATGGTAGAAGGTGGCTATACCATGAAAACTCCTAACATCATGTACACTCTTAGATTCAGGCTAACCAACAATTGCCTGAATCTTGGTAGGATCGACAGACACTCCCATAGATGATACGATGAAACCTAGGAAGACGACACTAGCAGTGAAGAGCGAACATTTCATGACATTAGCATACAATTTTGTTGCCCAAAAGGCAGAACAAACTTATTTGAGATGATCTCGATGTTATTCCTTCGTTGTACAATAGACGAGAATGTCGTCAAAGTAGACAACAAGGAACTCACCCATAAAAGGACGAAGAGTTTGTGTCATTGCTCGCATAAAAGTGCTCGGAGCGTTAATTATGCCGAAACTCATAAAGACCGTGTTTGTTTTAAAAGTGGTCTTCCACTCATCACCTGGGTGGATCCTAATATGGTAATACCTACTCTTCAAATCAATCTTGGAAAATATCGTAGCACCAACCATCATATCCAATATGTCGTCAAGCCTAGGGATAGGAAGGCGATATTTTACCGTGATCCTATTGATGGCACACTATCCACGCACATCCTCCAAGAGCCATCTTTCTTAGGCATCAACAGCGTCAGAACTACACAAGGACTTAAACTCTCACGAATGAATCATTTGTGAAGGAGTTCATCCACTTGCATCTTTAGTTCAGCGTGTTCAGTAGGATTCATCCGATAATGAGGCAAATTCAAAAGCGACGCTCCCGGGATCAAATCTATGGCATGTTGGGTCCCGGAAAGAAGGTAGTTGGTCAGGTAAGTCCTCGGGGAACACATCATGAAATTCTTGAATGATCACATGGGCTTCATGAGGGGCAAAAGATGAGGAACTCGATGGAACCTCCAAGACAACCAAGGTAAACACAACTGAATCGCCCACAAGTGTACGTTTGAACTCTATATGATTAATGATATGTAATCCCTTTCGTTCCTTACTTTTCTTTGTTTCATGTGAGCCAACAGGTCTCGATGGAAGATGGTTAATGTGGATCTTCTTACCATTAAACTTGAAAGAGCATGAATTGGATCGACCATAAATTGTTACATCTAAATTGAACAACCAAGGCCGACCAAGAATGATGTGATCGATATCCCTAGGAATGACGTCACACCATATATGATCCTTATACTCGAAAAACCAAATAGGCACCAGACAACATTCCTTTACAGCTATCGAAGAAGTATCATATGGCTGAGGGTGAGGCACAAATTGCAACCCCTGATGGGTTACAGTTGTCATCGACACCACGTTAATGCAACTACCACTATCTACAATGACTTTACAACCTTTATTATTGATCTTGATGTAAGTGTGGAATATGGCATGACGATGCTAATCGTCATCATTGTTGGGCTGAGTCAGGGTACATCGTACAACACCCAATCTCGATGTGTTTGAGATAAGGGACCTTGACTCTAATTCCATCGGAAGGGTCCGAATACAACCTAAGAAGGTATCATTGTTATCATCCAAATCATCAAACTCTTCAAACTTAGGTTCATAAACTTGATCCTCCAACACACCATCTTCTCCACTCTCACGCTCTTCCAGAACTAGGGCTCAACTAGGACAATTAGAGGAAATGTGACTGAAACCCTTACAGTTAAAACATTGCAAGCAAGATGACGTCCTTGGAATTTCGGGCCTTTGGTTTCCCCTACAAGAGGACCCTTAGATGGGGAAGGTCCTAGTGATAGACTTTTGGGGCGCAATGGGTGCTCTAGAACTAGGTGATGAAGAAAAGGGGGTACGGTTATCATCACGACTTCTAAACAGAGTCCTAGTAACTAACTCATAATCTCGGGCGAAAGCATAGGCATTGTCAAGAGTAGTAACTCCCCGAAGAACAAGCTCATGTTTAAGATCATCTCTGAGGCCTTGCCGAAACTTGTTTAAGGTTATAACTTCATCCTCAATGACCTGACATCTCATTCTAAATTCATCAAATTGAGTGACGTACTCAGTTACTAGTCGATTGTCTTACGTGAGAGCATTCCATTGATCCAACAAATGACCCTTATACGATTAGGGTAGATACTTTTCTTGAAGGCGACGCTTTATTTCATCCTAACTCCCAACAGGAGGAGCATGACGACGCTCCAAGAGTTCCTCAACACTTTCCCAAAAGAGTTGAGCGGTGCCGGTTAGCTTCAGACTAGCAAATTGAACTCTCCGGTCTTCTGGGACTCCATACCAAGCGAAGAAACGGTCCATATCTCTAACCCATTGAGTAAATACCCCAGTGTCTAGATAGCCATCAAAGGTTGGATCGTCCAGTTTAATGTTTCTAAAGAAACGTTCATTGTAGCGAGGAGGAGATTGAGTATCATGACGGTAATGCTCCCGCTCTCGTTCACGAATGTGATGTCCATCCTTACGGTTATGCCGACGTGTTGTCGGCCCCCCTGGGGATCCTTACGATAATGCCTATTACTAGACGCTTTCGAGTTTTCGCTTCAGTCGAGTATGGGGTTTGTTCAAAGGTGGACATTCTAGCAGCTAAGTCTCTAGTCTTCTCTCTAGTAGCGGCAATCTCAGCTTGGATAGCGACGACTTGCGATTGTAACTGTTGTTGACTAGCGGCAAGTTGTGCTAATTGACGAGTAAGGGCATCAAGTTGAGGTGGGTCCATGGTTAGGTTATGGGAACTACGTGTGACAAGACGACCACTACGCAACTACATGCATTACACTACCATCTAGATGAAATGTATAGAGAGATCAATGAACAACTCAGTTTAAAGTTGAAAATAAAATCTGATTGAATTTTTTTATCTTTTTTAATTTGTTTATTTTATTTTTGTTGGGATTATATAGATCCAAATATGACAAGCTAATATCGCTGATCAATGTAAAATATTAAATCAAATGTCAAATACGAATCAACAATTTAGTCACGTAGAATGATGTAAATATAACACGGCTTCTTTGTTTGTTGAGTAGTTCCACCTGATGTGGATCATAATCTTGGGGACAATTTGCAATTGGGCTTAGCATCATTTGTTGAGTTTCGATAGCTGGTTCTTACGAAAGATTGTCCCCCGTGGTCGAAGTTTATCCACTCGACATGGTCGAGTTTTCTCCCACTCAAGGAGAGTTGATGTGGACATCATCGAGATTTAATTTTCTTGTTATTAGGTTTTATCAGTTGAGATTTATTTTATTATTAGTGGACTTTTTATTGTTATGGACTTTATTATTCATGTTTCTTGTTATTGGGCTTGTACTGGCGGGTCGACCCAAGCCCATTATATTTTCTCTATTTATTGGTTTTTCGTAGTAATTTAGACAGTTGATGAATATGATGAATTAAAGATTTGGATGTGGCCACGTTTTCTCCTTCCCCCCTCTTCTTCTTGCTTCTTGGCTTTAATTCTAATTCGTCCAGCATCAACCAGTGTAGTTGAAGTATGGAAATTTGCTGGTTTAGGGTATTCTTTATTATGACCATAAAAGTATCATAACTAAATTATGCCCCTGTTTGAGCTCTTTTAAAATTACATCCAGTCCACACAACCTAACAGACCCTAATTCATTTGACACTCTGGCATCATTTCACACTATGACCTCCTGCTGCTATGTTGTTTCACACCTGGAATTTTCTTCCTAAGCACCTTCATCGGCGACAAGCACATCAGCAGCACGCGAACGGTATCAAACACAGCATCACCACTTAGTGCCACTGTGAAGCAGCAACGATGCAAACCTATCATTGCAGCATAGTTGTGATCTATTTTCTTCCCCCACCCCCGGTCACTACTACGATGTCGTCGTTGCTTCATGCGCAATGATGATCTATTTTCTTTGTCCTCATCTCCTCTGTTTTCTCTTAATCTGTTTGGTGTGATGTGGCATAGGTGAAGAAAATGATGGATATGATGAGGAGGAGGTGGTGGTGGTGGTGGTGGTGGCAGCGACTACGGGTTTTGTGGGAATTGAACCGGGTTCAATTGATACTCTCATCATTTGTGTTAAAACATGTTTTTGGCAAATGTGACTTTATTAAATCATACTTTCAACTAGATTACGATACGTGGATGAATCTTGGTTGTTGGTTTGAATTCTGGATAGTTCTTTTCTTTATGCCATTTCATTTGGCATTCTCGAGGGTTGGCTTTAGGGTTTCATTCTATTATCTCTTTGGGAGTGCCGTTTTTTAGGGTTTTCTCTGGTTTTTGTTCTCTCTATAATTCATTTTCAAATTCTTAATTTGAGAAGACGATCTGTAATATTTTAGCCTCTTTATGATGATATTATGAGTAAATATTTGTTATGAAGTTTTTGTGCTTCTGATTTGTTGTTTCTGAGATTCTGAAGCGATTCTTTGTAATTCGTGTATAGGGATGGCAATTCAAACCGTTAAAAAACGAAAATCGCGGTTAACCGAACCGAATGGGGCAAAACAAAATCGAACTGATGGTTCAATTGGGCGGTTATGGTTTTGATTTATGAACCACTTCATTTGGGAGCGGGTATGGTATTTAGCGATGGTACCCCGTCCCGAACTGATTACCCATTAAAAAAAATTAATTGGATAATTGAGCTTTTCATTATTTTTTCTCAAAATTAATTGAACAATTTTAACAATTGGGCTTCCCAAAATTCTGGCCCAATTAACATTAGGTAAACCTTAACCCATCCCACTGCTCGGTAGCCCAATTTCAATATACCCTACACGTTAAATTAAAACTCAGGTTTACAGTCTCCAAATTACACTTCTCCACTAAAAAAAATTTATTTTGTGTTCGTCAAATCAATGATTAGTTTATTAGAATTCTGTTTATTTTAATCTGTAGTTGGATGTTTGTTTAATCTTAAAAAGACAGTGGAAGCGCTTCATAAAGTTGTGATTTTTTTGGTGATGACATGTTCAATTTAATTTTAATAAATATATGCATTGAAGAAGAAACCATTCTTGCATTTCTTTAATATATTGATCCAAATCATAAATTAGCCTAAATTGTTGAATTGTAGTGCAGGTACTTATTTGCTTAATTGCTCATACGATACAAGCAAAGAAGAAAGACTTGAATGCTTTTTCAAGGTTTAGGTTAACCAATTTCGATTTTGAAGATGTGCAGAGTTGTTATTTTTTCTAGGTTAAGTAAATTAATTTCGAGTACTAATAACTACATATCCATCTTTATGGCCGAATCAACGAGTGTCGACCTTTCGTTCGTTTGACTTAATTATTGTTGATAGTTACAAAATAACAAATAACTTTTTCCTCGTCTAAAGTAAAGAGAACCTCAAGTGAGTCAGCGTTTAGTAAAAGTCATAGATTTGTGGGTCCACATAGAAATAGGCTTCACTCGGAGACTTTAAAAGCTTTAATGTGTGTTTTAGATTGGCTTTGGACTGATATTCATGATAAAGAGTTGTGGTGAAGAATAAAGATTGATCTACGCTAGTAAAAGTCTTGACCTATGTTGATAATATTGTTTGTTAAATTCGAATTTTACATTTGGAAGTTGGGATATTGTTTGCTAAATTGGCTTAGTATTGTGTTTTTGTTTTTATTGACTTTTCTTCATAATATTTTTTTTCAATCTGACGATTGGAGTTTGGAATTATAAAAAATAATTTATTTTTGTGGTTACCGAACCGAACCGAATCGACTTTCGTGGTTATGTTGCGGTTATGGTATGACCAAAAATTTGGTGGTGCGGTTATGGTTTTGGCCAACCGACTCCAAATCGAACCGTTGTCATCCCTATTTGTGTAGACCGATTGTTATATATGGAGAGAGATAAGTGTTATGTACTATTCTTTGTGATTTTACTTAACATTATTGTAACAATTGTTGCCATTTTGGGCATTATAGTGCAACCGAATATAATCTAATTTTTGGATATTCAACGGGAGATGTAGGTGTTAGAAATCGTCATCGAACCTTCGGGGCTTAGGCCGAAATATATCGATTGTGTTCCTTTAATTTCTGCATTTTATTTAAGAGAAGGTTTTGGTATTTTTTTTTCTTGGTCTAATATTGTGTGTTCCTGGTCTGACGGGTTTGGGGATTATTTTGATGGGGATGGTGGTTATTGGTGTGTTAGATATGGTGAGGTGGTTGAGTGTGGTGCTAGAGAGGTGGTAGTGCTAATGACGGTGGTGCAGATGTTTGTGTTGACGATGACGACGGTAGTGGTTTTGGCGGTGGTCACAAATGCTAGCGGTGATGGTGTGATTGTGATTAATAAAACTGGTTAATTTGTGTGCAATGTGACCTAAAAAAAAATGAGGATGTGAGTTAATTTGTAATTGTGGATCACAATTTGATAAGTTGTGTTTATTTAATTTGATAATTTGTGATTGTAATTGTAACATATAAAATTTGTAATTTATTATCTGACATATTGTAATTGTGATTAGTACGTAACTATGACAATAAATTATAATATTGTGACCTTAATTTATTTAATTAATAAAAATATGTAACTATCTATTTAATTAATAATTTTTAATTATAACTTGATTTTTGAAATTGAAAAACATATTTCTTAATTTTGAGATTGTATACTTTAAACATCTTAAATTTCTATTCTTCCCGTTTGTTTGGTTGTATGGATTGGACGTGGTAGGTTAATTAATTTAATAATATTAAAAAAATAAATTATGGCCTGATTTTTGTATAATTAATCTTTAAACTTGATTTTTTGAAATTGGAAGTTGAAAAACATAGATGGATGTAATTTCTACGGGAACATTAGATATATAAGATGATTGTAAAATGCAATTTCAAAATTAAGAAATTAGGTTTATTATTTCAAAAATTAGGTCTTAATTAAATTCTAATTAAAAAATATTTTATTAATTAAATATATTAAGGCCGCCATATTATACAATTTATGATTATAGTTACGTACTGTCCAATTACAGACACCACAATTACATATCACAAATTTTATATGTCACAATTTATTTTTCGATCATAAATTATCAAATTAATGGGTCACGTATTTTTTTTTATCACAAATTTTATAGGTCATAATTTCTTTACTAGTCATAATTTATCAAATTAATAGGTCACGTATTATTTTTCGATCACAAATCATAAATTTTATATATCACAATTAAATTATCAAATTAATATGTCACATATTACTTTTTTTTTTTTATCACAAATCACAAATTTTATAAGTCACGACTACTTTACAGTCGCAAATTATCAAATTAATTAGTCATGACTATTTCTCGATCACCAATTATTAAATTAATTTGTCAATTCTACAAATTTATTTGTAATCTAACATACCAAATAATTGATCACATACACTCTTCTTCCCATCCAACTTTTCCCCTTCCACCACCACAGCTACCAACACCAGCACCACCGACATAACCACCATCACACTAGTATCACCACTACCTGGACCACCACCACCCCAAAATCACTGCACAACCACCACAAAACACATGTAAACATCACAATCTGCAAAACATCGCCTACAAACACCACCAACTGCAGTCGACCTAGTGGACTCGAGTTGTCCGCACAAACATAACTAATGGCAGCATCTCTGTTGTAGCGGTGATATGCGCAAAGTAACCTCGCATTTTGCGTAAAGGCATCGAGCGACGTTTTTGCAATTTGCAGCAGCTCACTGCTCTCAAAGTGACACCCTACACTAGTGGTGCCTCCAATGTATGAGAGAGAGAGAGTGTGTGTGTGTGTGTGTGTGTGTGTGGGGGGGGAGGGGTGGAGGGTGGGAGGAGGTGGGGGATGATTAAGGTCTGTAAGTGAAATTTGATGGGGTGGATGGAGGTAGGGTGAATATATATATTAATTTAATTTTATAATATTATTATTAATATTAAAATATGAAATTATCACCTGCTTTTTGTATAAACAAACTCAAAACTTGATTTTTGAAGTTGAAACTCAAAAAACCTAGTTGCGTGTGATTTTTACAATTATAATTTTTTTTTTCTCCCTTCTTATCAATTACACATTCTCCAATAAATAATAATTCATTCGAACCCAAATTTTTTTCTCATTTTTAATTACACATTCTCTAACAAATTAATATTTCAAAATATATTTTTTCTAAAATTTAATTAAAATGGAGGCCAAATAATGGCTAGGTGAGTCATCTTGGCTCCATGATCTTGGTTGGACGGGCCTCTATTTTTTAAAAAACTAAAATTTGATTTTATGCTAGTTCAGTACTAACTCCGGTATCTCGTTCGAAGAGCCCATTGATAACGAGTGAGTCTAAATAATTTAATTTGGCGCTGGGGGGAGGGGGGTGTATATGAGAGTTCAAGTATGATATAATATGACATCGATAATTGATCATGTGGACAAACGACGTCAGCACTCTCAGAAATATGTTACGCGTCCACCGTCACGAAACCCTCACCCCGGCGAGGCTGTAGACCTGCATGAAGCCTTCTACCTATACCCAGCCGACCTACTGACATAAGGCGACTACCACCATAAGGTCGTCGACCCCCATGAAACCCTCCACGTCCACACATGCCGTCTACATCTATGGGACCAACACCACACTCAATCACATAAATGACAATGTGCTAGACAGGAACCGCCCAACTGTAAACATGGGAACGACCCCCCACTTGAGAAGTGGGGGTCATTCTACAAGAACGTGGGAGAAGTGGGGAGGCTTACGTTGGATACGTGGCACCAGCAACCGCCAAACGCACGCGTAGCTACAGGTGTCTATAAATACATTTAAGGTGAGAAACATTTTTCTTCTTGAAACCCTAAACTTTCGAACTTACATATACCTTCTTCCCATTTCCTTAAACTGTTAACTAATTCTCACGCTGGAGGTACAACGGGGGAGAAAGCCCCGACCTCTTTTTGCAGGTAGCAAACACGCAACCACCGATCGGAGTAGCTGGACCACCGCGCTCGGCAAGGTAGACACGGAAAACAAATTCACAAACATTTTCATTGGCGCTGTCTGTGAGAAGTTCTTTCCACCGAACAGAAAAGTTATGTCAAGAAGACGAATAAGGAGTGAAACATGCATGGTCGGGAATACAGCGGAGACGGAGTCGGAGTCTATCGTACGGGGTCAAGACTTGCCGCCGCCGCCGCAGCATGTAACGCAGGGCCGATTTAATGCCTTGGAGACACAATGGCGGCCATGATGACCCTTCTGTAAAGTCAGACGCAGAAAATGGCAGCCCCTCCACAGAGCTCGTCGGAGGCCGCGCGTGAGCAACCACCCCATGTGGCTCAAACCGTTACCCCGCCTATTACTTAGCCAACGACGGGAGACATGGGGGCTTCAGGTTTTGTGTTTCCACAGATCCTCTAACCCGTGACAGACTTGGAAAAGAAAATAGAGGATATGATGACACAAAAGATAGACGATGCATTAACCAAGAGAAAGGATATGCGCATACAGATGGTCCTGGAGGAAGATCCTTTCGCCCCCGAGATTATGGCTGTGCCTTTGCCAAAAGGCTTTAAGCAGCCAATGATAGAAGCATATGATGGGGTCATAGACCAGTTGGACCACTTGCGAACCTTCGTTGACTTAATGAGGCTCTACGCAGCCCCAGATGCGGTGATGTGCAGATCATTCCCTCCAACATTGAGGAGGGAGGCTAGAGACTGGGTGGCCACACTGGCACCCAGGTCTATAAGAACCTTTGACGAACTGTCCAGGAGCTTTGTGGCATACTTCATAAGCAGTAAGAGAAAACGAAAGACAGCTATAGGACTGATGCAGGTGGAGCAAGAAAAGGATGAGTCATTGCAGGAGTATTTGGCTAGATTCAGCAGAGCAACACTTGGTATAAGAGACCTTCAGATGTCAGCAGTGGTGACAACATTAATGAACGGGACACGGAATCGGGCCTTCAAGATGTTGCTCTCCAAAAATCCGCCGGAATCAATGCATGATTTGTTGAAGAAGGGTGACAAGTATGTGGACGCGGAAGAAGCAGAAAAGGTCATGAAAAATCTTAGAAAATGATGGGAGACGGGGAGCAACAAACGAAAAGTAAGTGATGTACGAAAACCCATTGACAACGACAGGCAGAGGAATGAGCGTTCGAGTAGGAGGTTCTCCCATGATCGGGTTGTCAAGCAGAGACGAGAGGAGGTCAAAGCCTTCACTCCATTGAATATCCCACGGGACAAGCTATTGATGGAAATTCGAGACATGAAGGAACTTGAATGGCCAAGACTGATGACGGCACCTGCTGGCAAACGGGACAAAAACAAGTATTGCCACTTCCATAAGGACCATGGACATGAAACTGGAGAATGTATGCATTTGAAGGAGGAGATCGAGCGTCTCCTGAAATGGGGATTTTTGTCTAAGTATGCAAGGAATGATCGAGGCAAGCAGAAAGTTAAGGATCGACCTCCGCCTAGAGCCGGTGTTATAAATGTAATCGTTGGGGGAGTGGCGGTGGGTGGAGACTCAAACTCCGCTAGGAAAAGTTATACGCGGACAGCTGTAGTCTGTTCTATTCAGAAAAGGGCAAGGTTTGGTTAGAGCATCACGTTTGATGAAGAGGACTTGATGGGTGTGGCATCTCTCCACGATGATGCCTTAGTGATAGTGCGTAACATTGCCGACTACGATGTAAAAAGGGTGTTGGTCGACGGCGGGAGTGCAGCGAATGTTCTAACTTGGGAAGCATTTCAAGGTTTGAAAATCTCAGCGGAAAGATTGAAGGCTGTATCGATCCCCCTTATAGGATTTGGAGGGGCTACTGTAATACCAGAAGGAGTGGTGGAGCTACCAGTAACGTTGGGCACCTACCCGGCAAGTGTGGTCATCCTAACAAATTTTCTGGTCGTTAAAACCCCTATGGCATATAACGCGATCTACGGTCGACCATTGTTGAATGCTGCAGGGGCCATCCCCTCTACTTACCATCAATTGATGAAATTCCCAACTAGTCGATGTGTAGGATGTGTGAGAGGCAACCAACAATCATCGAGGAAGTGTTATGTGGACAGCATACGGACGAAGGGACCCCCACCAGTGATGATGCTAGACCTCAAACCCCCAAGGGGACGGATCGAACCTCTCAATGCTACAGAAAAGATTATGGTAGAAGGAGGACATGAATTCAGCGTGGGTACAGGATTGGAGCGGGATGAGAAAGAGGAGTTGGTAAAATGTTTGACAAATAATTTGGATGTTTTTGCGTGGAGCTCGAGTGACATACCAGGAGTTGACTCGTCTGTTGCACAACATTGCCTGGGTGTTTTACCAGGTGCTAAATCGATAAAACAGAAGAAAAGAAATCTTGCCCCAAAGAGGCAAGTGGAAGCAAAGGTCGATGTCGATAAACTACTCCGGCAGGTTTCATCAGGGAGGTACAATATCCCGAGTGGTTAACAAATGTCGTCCTGGTGAAAAAATCGAATGGAAAATGGCGTATGTGTGTAGAATACACCGGACTCAACAAGGCATGTCCGAAAGATTCGTACCCACTACCCAGAATAGATCACCTGGTGGACGCTACATCGGGTCACGAACGACTAAGTTTATTGGATGCATTCTCTGGGTATCATCAGATTTCCATGGCAGAGTCAGATCAAGAGAAAACCTCTTTCATAGTTGATGTTAGGACGTATTGTTATACGGCCATGCCGTTCGGTCTAAAAAACGCAGGGGCAACCTATCAGAGAATGGTGAATAAGGTCTTTAAGGATCTACTCGGAGGTGTCATAGAGGCGTATGTGGATGACATGGTCGTGAAGAGCATGAAAGAAAGTAGCCATATTGATGACTTGCAGAAAGTATTCAACACCGCTCAACGAAAATAGGCTCAAGTTCAATCCAGAAAAGTATATTTTTGGAACAGCATGCGGCAAATTTTTGGGATTCATGATCACTCAGAGGGGCATCGAAGCAAATTCGGATAAAATTCGAGCCATTTTAGAGATGAAGAGCCCTGAAAATAGGAAAGATGTCCAGAGGCTGACGGGCTGGGTAGCGACACTGCATCGTTTCATGATTCGGCGCGGCAGATAAGTGTTATCACTTCTTCAAGGCGATTGGGTGCTCAACCAATTTCGAATGGACCAAGGAATGTGAGGATTCGCTAGAATTTTTGAAGCAATCATTACAGCAGCCACCTGTCTTGACCAGCCCATGCCCAAGGGACGTGTTGAGCCTATACTTAGCAGTGTCAAAATACGCAGTTAGTGCAGTGCTGGTGAAAGAGTTCCCGAAGATGCAGAAGCCCATCTACTATGTCAGTCAGGTATTGAGGGGTGCAGAAACTCGATACACCATAGCGGAGCAGTTGGTATTCGCTTTGATTATTGCGGTCAGAAAGCTAAGGTCATACTTCCAGTCTCATATTGTACAGGTCATGACCGATCAACCTGTTAAGCAAATCTTGCACCGGCCTGAGACATCGGGAATGATGTTAAAGTGGGCGATCGAGCTGAGCGAGTTCGACATTGAGTTTAGGCCAAGAACAGCCATCAAGGCGCAGGTGTTGGCAGATTTTATTGCAGAGCTGACAATTCCACCTGACCAACCACGACAAGCAGAGGCAATTTGAAAAATCTTTGTAGACGGGTCCTCGCATGGCGAGGGGTCCGGAGCAGGCATCATTATGATAGGACCAGATCTTGAGGAGTTGGCATATTCGTTGCGTTTTGAGTTCCATGTGACAAATAATGACGTTGAATACGAAGCAATCATCGCGGGTTTGAACTGGCAGTCAGACTTGGGGTTACATCAGTAGAAATTTGCAGTGACTCCCAGTTGATCGTCGGACAAGTGACAGGAGAATTTAAGGTAAGGGACGGAAAGATGGCATCCTATTTGATGAAGGTTCGGGACTTGCAAATGGGGTTTACGAGTTTCAAGATAACCAAGGTCCCTCGCAAAGACAATGAACGAGCGGACGCCCTGTCCAGGCTGGCATCAACTAATTCTAAGAATCTACCTAGCACTGCTAATGTACAAGTCTTACGACAACCGAGCATTTTACTCATAGAAGGCGCTGCAAGTTCGGAGCCTGAAAAGAGCTGGGTAGACCCATTGGTAGACTACCTGACGGAAAATAAATTACCAAATAATGCAGTTGAGGCTAGGAGGCTGAAGATACGAGCGGCGTCGTTCACAATGATCGACGAGCAGCTATACAAATGAGGCTTTACCATGCCATACTTGAAGCGTTTGCGTCCAACAGAAGCTCACGATGTACTACTCGAGATACACTCGGGAATTTGTGGCAATCACCCAGGGGCAACCACTCTTGCTTTTAAAGCCCTTCGGCATGGGTAATACTGGCCTATGATGAAAGAGGATGCAAAGGAGTTGGTAAGGAAGTACGACGCGTGTTAGCGTCATGGGAATTTAATTCATGTTCCCGCCGAGCAGCAATCAGCCATTTTTGGGGTAAGCCATTTCTTTCAGTGGGGAATGGACATTCTGGGACCTTTGCCTATGGCTAAGGGGCAACGAAAGTTTTCGTTAGAGGCCATTGATTATTTTACCAAGTAGGTTGAGGCGGAGCCTTTGGCAACCATTACCACTGCGAAGGTGCAAAGCTTTGTCTGGAAAAACATAATATGCAGATTTGGTATACTAAGAGTCCTCGTCACCAACAACGGCAGGCAGTTTGACAACCACAGCTTCAAGGCTTTTTGCTCAAGTTACCACATAGATCACAGACTCACCTCGGTGGCTCACCCTCAATCTAACGGGCAAGCAGAAGTCACAAACCGAACGATCATGTGGGATCTCAAAACGAGATTGGAGAAGGAGAAAGGCTTTTGGGCAGACGAGCTGCCTAACGTGTTATGGGCATATCATACCACCCCTCGAGAGTCCACAGGGGAGACCCCTTTCAAGCTATCATTTGGAATGGAGACCGTTGTTCCAGTGGAAGTCTTGAACGAGTCTAGCAGAATGAAGGCCAATCAGCTCGATGTCTCGATCGCAAATGCAGATCTTGGCCTATTAGATGGGGTGAGGGAAAGATCAGCTATGCGGATGATGGCTTACAAGCGGAGTGCCGCTGGATACTTTAACCGTAGGGTAAAACCGAGAGTTTTTCAATCGGGGGATCTCGTACTAAGGGAAGCAGCAACGGCAGGCCACCCCCCAACCAAGCTTGGACCGAATTGGGAAGGACCATATGGGATGATCCGAAGTCTTGGGAAAGGAGCTTATAGCCTGAGAGACTTGAAAGGAAAGCCATTGGGCATGCCATGGAATGCTGAGCACCTCAAACCGTACTATCAGTAAACGAGCAGCGTGGTGTTTTCATGTAAATATAGTAGTTAGGCGAATTTTTATTTCTATTGTAGCTAGCGTTTTTCTTTTCTTTCATGTTGTAATGCCTATAATGGGCACACCAGATTGAAATTTACTTAATGAAAGGCCTAGATGGCGGCAGATGATGAGGGCGCTACGGAAGAGCCAGCCTATCTGGGACGTCCCGGTGCACCTACTGAGTCCTCGAATCTAGGCATGTTAAATTTGGCTATGGGATGTTGGTTTATAACCACTCGAAGTGGAGGCTAGTAGTGGTGAGCGAAAAAGTCAAAAATTTGGCTAGCTCAAACTCGCTGGGGAATGGTGGTGAGCTCTCAAAACCAGAAATGGTTAAAGCTCAAAATCACCTACCCCGACCTCGACGACTTAAGGTAGCTCGACGTCGGCGGTGAGCAAAAAGTCAAAAACTGACTAGCTCAAAATCGCTAGGGAATGGTGGTGAGCTCTCAAAACCAGAAATGGTTAAAGCTCAAAATCACCTACCCCGACCTCGACGACTTAAGGTAGCTAGACGTCGGCGGTGAGCAAAAGTCAAAAACTGACTAGCTCAAAATCGCTGGGGAATGGTGGTGAGCTCTCAAAACCAGAAATGGATAAAGCTCAAAATCAACTACCCCGACTCGACGTCTGGTGGTAAGCAAAAAGTCAAAAACTGACTAGCTCAAAATCGCTAGAGAATTGTGGTGAGCTCTCAAAACCAGAAATGGTTAAAGCTCAAAATTACCTACCCGACCTTGACGACTTAAGGCAGCTCGACGCTTAGCGGTGAGCAAAAAGTTAAAAACTGGCTAGCTCAAATTCGCTAAAAGCTGGTGGTGAGCTTCCAAAACCTGAAATGGTTAAGGCTCAAAATCACCTAACCCCGACTTCGACGACTTAAGGTAGCTCGATGTCTGGCGGTGAGCGAAAAGTCAAAAACTGACTAGCCCAAAATCGCTAAAGGCTGGTGGTGAGCTTTTAAAACCCGAAATGGTAAAGGCTCAAAATCACTTGACCCTACCTCGACGATGCGAGATTGCTCAATTCACAAGAATTAACAAAAAGAAACGATATAGGCAAAACAAAAATGATATTCAGTGAGAAAGTATAGAAACTTGAAACGTAACAAAAGCGTTTGTCCACATCCCGGACCAGAAAAATGTGCAAAACAACTAACTGACAAAAACATCATGCGAAATGACTAAAAGCCTACAACTAAAGATCAGGTCAGCTCGAGCGAAAGGTCTCCTCGCTCTCGCCTCGCGATGTCTGCCCAAATGTCTTGGGCTGGGGGGCTCTGCCTGCCTTGCCTGGGCGCTTTGCCAAGAGCCTATCATAGCCTGTGGGATCGATGGAAGGATGCTCAGTAAATACCCACTCCTTGGTCAATTTGATGGAAGCCGCCATCACCTTCCCCCCATAAGAGTTCAATTTCTTAGCAAAGTCAGCAGACGACTTGTACTGCTCGATCAAGGTCTCCACATCCTTAGTGTACTCCGCAGAGGCCTTATATTTCGCCACCGCCTCCTTGGGAACCCAATCCAAAGTAGAGCGCAAGTTGTTTACCTTAGACTCCAAATCCTCGACAGATTTCCTAGAAGAAGAAAGTTTCTTTTTGTAACGGTGAGCCTCCTTCTCTTTCTCTTCTGCAAAAATCTTCAACTCCTTCAACTCCGACGTTAAACAACGACATGACTCGGCCAATCCAACCTGAAGAGCCATCGTCTGAAAGAGGCAAGAGATAACCCAATTAGAGCAAGTTACAAAAAAAAACGTACCCGCTGGGTGTAAACCGACATAACCCTCTCGATGTCGTCAGCACTCCGACAAGCAACCGAATCGACGCGCCAGGGCACAACCAAAGACTTGATCGCCCTCATTTCTGAGTAGCCTCAAGAAGGAGGAAACCTGAAATCCGATAGAGGAGAACCCTTACGCTCGAGCGCGACATGACCTGGGCTGCCCCTACGTCCACTGGGGGCGGGACTACTTCAACGAGGTCGTCCGAAAGTTGAGAAGCCTCTTCGGCTGAAGGCTGCTGCGCTCTCCTATCGCGGGATTTCTTCCTCTTCAACGAGACGGGAAGTGAATCATCGTCGCTTTCGTGACCGCACTTCGCCAAGGAGTCCACGGTCCCCCCAAAGTCGAAGTCTATGCCTATATCAATGGGATAAAGACTATCATTCTTACGAGATAACAAGTAAAAAAAATGCAATAATAATGAGTCATGTGGAAATTTCACCATCAATAGGAGCAAACTCCCCATCACTCCCCGGTGCGAGCAGGGACCTAAACACCTCTTCCAAGTCAAGGTCCATATCTGTATGCAAGCAATCAAGTTAATCAAGCTCGAAAAATAGACAACAACACAAGAAATACTCTAAATATATATATATATATATATATATATATATATATATATATATACAAGCAGGGTATGAAAACCTACCAGTAGGACGACCGATCCCAACTAGCAACATGTTTCTCATCGTCAGAACCGACCCCAGATTAGGTGCGAGGGGTGGAATTTTGGTCAACTATTGGATTTGTGTTCTTAGAACGGGGGTGACCTCGACCTCACTATTGAAAAGACGGATTAGGGGATGCCTCCAATAGGTGTTGAAAGGAAATTGACCCTCAAGAGGGCGAACGAAGAAAAATCAAGACTTCCATCCGCTGTTGGAATTCCTAAACTTAGGGAAGAACAACGGGACCCGAGAGGTGAAATAGACAAAGGCATTGCTTTGGGCTAACTCGTGCATCTCGAAAATGCACTTGAAGAGGTCGATTGAAAGATGAATTTTCTTGCTAAGACAAACATATAGAAAATAGAGCGCTTTCCTCCATGTATTTGGATTTATTTGGCTAGGAGTAAGGTGGAACTCGTTGAATAACGAGACAAAGAAGGGATGTATAGGAAAGCGAAAATCGTCGTCCATAATGTCTTTATAAACAGCGACCTCACGGGGGTCGGTTCCGGAAAGTGTTTCATCGGGCCTAGGGGCTCTATAGACGTAGTTATCTACACGTTCATACTTTTTGAGTGATTTCTCTAACTTAGATACGGAGTTGTATAAACTGACACTGGGGAATTTCAAGGGACACCTCCTCACCCGCTGCGTCTCGCTCAATTTCTACATTTCGATTTAAAGATTTAACTGACCCAACATGACGTTTTGGAGAAATCGATTGAAAATCTTGGCATTCAGTCGTATGGGTGGAAAAATTTGACTCGAAAGGGATCGAAGCGCGGGGAAGGGCACCATCAACTCGCGACTTGTGACCAGCCATAGGGCTGGTCGACCAGCAGCAAAGCTGGTCGATGGGGGTCGACCAGCTGCAAAGCTGGTCGACGCCAATCGTCGACCAGCAAGGCTGGTCGGCCTCGACCCATGGTCGACCGACCCACCTCTCGCCCCCTCATCCTCACTTTCGCCGGAAGATGAAGAAATGAAAGTCTTATACATTATGCAACATGAAATGAAGGAGGAGGATGAGGAAATTTACTTTGAGAGAGGATGAGAAGGATGGTGAGTTTAATTTTTGATAAGAGATTAAAAAATGAGAATGAGAGCCCCACAACCCCTTAAATAGTGATAAGCTTTGAAATATTTGAAATTTTTGGAGGAAAATTTTCCCCCCAAAATCGAAAATGGGTTGGTGTTCAAGTTTGAAGGGGAATTGGACCGAAAAAATGAGTTAGAAAAGTTGTTTCAAAGAAACGGCCATAACTTTTGACACCGTTGTCAGATTTTCTATTATAATATGTTTTCGAAAATGTCTCTCAGTGCTAATGACGGTGGTACGGTGTTTGTGTTGACAATGACGACGATAGTGGTTCTGGCGGTGGTCACAAATGCTAGCGGTGATGGTGTGATTGTGATTAATAAAACTTGGTTAATTTGTGTTCATTAGGTTTATTATTTCAAAAATTAGGTCTTAATTAAATTCTATTAATTAATTAATTAAAAAATATTTTATTAATTAAATATATTAAGGCCGCAATATTATACAATTTATGATTACAGTTACGTACTGTCCAATTACAGACACCACAATTACATATCACAAATTTTATATGTCAATTTATTTTTCGATCATAAGTTATCAAATTAATGGGTCACGTATTTTTTTTTTATCACAAATTTTATAGGTCATAATTTCTTTACTAGTCATAATTTATCAAATTAATAGGTCACGTATTATTTTTCGATCACAAATTACAAATTTTATATATCACAATTAAATTATCAAATTAATATGTCACATATTACTTTTTTATCACAAATCACAAATTTTATAAGTCACGACTACTTTACAGTCGTAAATTATCAAATTAATTAGTCATGACTATTTCTCGATCACCAATTATTAAATTAATTTGTCAAGAGTACAAATTTATTTGTAATCTAACATACCAAATAATTGATCACATACACTCTTCTTCCCATCCAACTTTTCCCCTTCCACCACCACAGCTACCGACACCAGCACCACCGACATAACCATCATCACACTAGTATCACCACTACCTGGACCACCACCACCCCAAAATCACTGCACAACCACCACAAAACACATGTAAACATCACAATCTGCAAAAAACATCGCCTACAAACACCACCAACTGCAGTCGACCTAGTGGACTCGAGTTGTCAGCACAAACATGACTAATGGCAGCATCTCTGTTGTAGCGGTGATATGCGCAAAGTAACCTCGCATTTTGCGTAAAGGCATCGAGCGACGTCTTTGCAATTTGCAGCAGCTCACTGCTCTCAAAGTGACACCCTACGCTAGTGGTGCCTCCAATGTATGAGAGAGAGAGAGTGTGTGTGTGTGTGTGTGTGTGTGTGGGGGGGGAGGGGTGGAGGGTGGGAGGAGGTGGGGGAGGATTAAGGTCTATAAGTGAAATTTGATGGGGTGGATGGAGGTAGGGTGAATATATAGATTAATTTAATTTTATAATATTATTATTAATATTAAAATATGAAATTATCACCTGCTTTTTGTATAAACAAACTCAAAACTTGATTTTTGAAGTTGAAACTCAAAAAACCTAGTTGCGTGTGATTTTTACAATTATAATTATTTATTTTCCTCTCTTCTTATCAATTACACATTCTCCAATAAATAATAATTCATTCGAACCCAAATTTTTTTCTCATTTTTACTACACATTCTTTAATAAATTACTATTTCAAAATATATATTTTCCAAAATTTAATTAAAATGGAGGCCAAACAATGGCTAGGTGGGTCATCTTGGCTTCATGATCTTGGTTGGACGGGCCTCTATTTTTTAAAAAACTAAAATTTGATTTTATGCTAGTTCAATACTAACTCCGGTATCTCGTTCGAAGAGCCCATTGATAACGAGTGGGTCCAAATAATTTAATTTGGAGCCGGGGGGAGGGGGGTGTATATGAGAGTTCAAGTATGATATAATATGACATTGATAATTGACCACGTGGACAAACGACATGATATAATATGACATTGATAATTGACCACGTGGACAAACGACGCCAGCAATCTCAGAAATATGCTACGCGTCCACCGTCACGAAACCCTTACCCCGACGAGGCTGTAGACCTGCATAAAGCCTTCTACCTATACCCAGCCCGCCCACTGACATAAGGCGACTACCACCATGAGGCCATCGGCCCCCATGAAACCCTCCACGTCCACACATGCCGTCTATATTTATGGGCCCAACGCCACACTCAATCACATAAATGACAATGTGCTAGACAGGAACCGCCCAACGGTAAACATGGGAACGACCCCCCACTTGAGAAGTGGGGGTCATTCTACAAGAACGTGGGGGAAGTGGGGAGGCTTACGTGGGGCACGTGGCACCAGCAACTGCCAAACGCACGCATAGCTACAGGTGTCTATAAATACATTTAAGGTGAGAAACGTTTTTCTTCTTGAAACCCTGAACTTTCGAACTTTCATATACATTCTTCTCATTTCCTTAAACTGTTAACTAATTCTCACGCCGGAAGTACAACGGGGGAGAAAGCTCTGATAGGAATGGAGAATGCATATTTTCCCTTCTTATTTTATGTGCTCGTATGATTATTTTGTACCTAAATGTACTTAGTATTCTCATATTTTGGTTTAGGTGGCAATTCTATGGATATGGCGTAATTTGGAAGAAATAGGTGAAAAAGGACCAAAATGGAAGAAAGTGAAAGTTCAAGGACTAAAGTACAAATATTCTAAACTTATTTCTAACCTTGTGATGAAGATTCGAGAGTGTTAGAAGTCAATTGGGTGAAGAAAGGATTCAAAGGGATGAAATATGGCCAAGACATTTTCACATATCAACTTTCAAGCTGAAAAGTTTTGCATCGGTTTTCAACATCATATTGAGACCAATTGGACATGGTAAACGATCGAATTTGAAGATGGTCTCTGAATGAAAGTTGTAGCCCTTTGAGTTATCTTTCTAACGCATCTTGAATCGTCTCAATCGGATATCGGAAGAGAAAGTTATGATAAAAATACTGAAACATACGCAAAGTGGACAGATTTCTAGCGCTCAAGCGCTCTCCTATAGCGCTCAAGCGCCGCGCGCCGTCACATATTTTAGGTTTTTATTGTTTGAGCCGCGAAAACTTGAGAAAAAGACTCCAAATTGGCCAAGAACATGTAGGGAAGTATAAATAGACCTAAGGAGACCAAAACAAGGGAGAACCTCTCCAACTTCATTCTTCTCTATTTTTCTCTTAGATTCATGAATTGTAACTAAACTTTTACACTTGGTCGAAGGAGATTGAAGCCTCGGAACCACATATTGTGAGATCTAAATTGAATTATCCTTGCATCTATGATCAGTTGTGGATTTCCGAAGGTGGATATTGACTTGGACCAAGGTTAGTCTTTTGATTGTTTTCGTTAAATTAGTTTTCATTGTTATTAATTGCGTTATTTACAATTGTTTACATACAAAAACCTCCCAATCATTGTACGGAGCATAAAATATTAAATTACACACTCTTCGTGGGATCGACCCTTACTTCCACTACTACATTAGTTTTCGAGATTTAAGGACTATTTTTGGGTGCCTACGACAGCACACCAAGCTCCAACCTCTTTTTGCAGGTAGCAAACACGTAACCACCGATCGGAGTAGCTGGACCACTGCGCCCGGCAAGGTAGACACGGAAAACAAATTCACAAACATTTTCAAAGTACATTGAATTGTCAAAGTTTATTGAATCAAGCTACATGTACCTAATTTTCTACATAATAGAGGCTCTCCCCTCAATAGGGGGTTGTCGCTTGTAGATTCGGTAAAAGATTATGTAGAAAATTATGTACAACAAGAATAATCCAAATTTATATTATATATTTGAAAGACGTAAGGGGCCAAAATCCAAGCGAAGCCCAAGGCAAATTAGCCCTTGGGGTGTTGGATTCAAACCTTCGATTTGCAAGAAGGTGTGGGCGGTTACAAAAATTGATCACCAGTCTGAATCTAATTTAAATATTTATTTTTTATATGATAAAAAATAAGTTAAAATTCGTCATTTTTATAATAAAAAACCGAAGAAATAGTCCTTTCGTTATAATTAAGAAAATACGTGTTATAGAAGTTAGAAATGTTTAAAGCGGATCAATATTCGAGAGTTTCGACTTATTTAATCGTGTAAGAACAAATACATACGAGAATGGCAAATTCTAAAAACTCAATCATGCTATGCTCACAATAGGGGGAGGGGGGCACTTTTTGGAATATTTTATTCACGTGGGTTCCATTCATGTGAGTGTCGATAAAAAAGAGTGTTAAACACTATCTCACAAATAAGCTTAATTGCTAGAAACTCTTGATAAGAACACGTAAATATTTAATGTGATGGTCGCACAAGTGTCGGTGCTTCCGTGAGTATATACAAACCAACCGCTTAGACTCACGTGGAAATGTTCCAGGTAACAAATGCCACTTTATAATATTCTCTTTGATGGATAATCTAGCATTTATTTGACAGCTGCCTGGGTCCTTTTTTTTTTAATCTCGCTATCGAAAATTTACATGTATTTTTCAAAATTATCGACATGTTCTCTTAGCTTTTTTGGGTTAGTATCAAATCTTGTGTGAATTATAGGGTACATCCTGCAATAAGGTTCACATAAGGAGTGTATTTGATTGAGATTAAAATCGAATTAAAATTGAAAAATTAGTCGTTATCGTTGAATTTTATTAGACGAGTGGAACTCAATAGCGATTATATTTTCAATTTTAATCTATACCGAACACGCCAACTGTTATCAAAATTTTGACTCTAATATCATGTTTATGTTCTTTTTTTTTTTTTTTTTTTCAATTTCAATTCTACTTGTGTCTTCTTCGTTGATTTTTTATCACATTGCACATTAAGTGTAGGTCGAATTTAGTTTTTAATTAGATATTTGACGTCAAATAAAAGACGATTAAACTTGAATTCATGTATTTTACTTGGGATCTAATGCTTCGTTATCAATTTTTTTAATAAAATATTTAAACTATTAAAAAGAAGTCACGCCTATTTATTTAAATCATTATTCGCTACCCACGCCGCAAATATAGTTTCAATTAACACATTAGGGACGGTTAAGCGACGAGTCGAGGATTGTAAGCCCTTATTGACATGTATTGTCCGTTGAATTAAACATAATTAAATTATACAGTTAAATTGTATTTCACTTTTCTAATATTTATAATTATGTGCAACATTTGTCTAAGGATATTATTTACGTTGTTGATAAATATGATTCTCGGGACCACACATCGTTTGGTGCACCTAATCAACAAAAGGGGACCCCAGTGGTCAACATTTACTCAAGTTTGTTTCTATTAATTACATAATTTCCATGACGATTGATTAAAAAAAAAAAAAAAAAAAAATTCATTAACCAATTTTCTCATAAAAAAGTGCGAATTTGTCTCCATTAATGCCTCGAGTCCTCGACAACTAAAGCATTAATTGTCTTGTAGACGACATCGTTTCCCGTTCCCAAAATTTTCCAACGTTCACCAAGTTGGGAAAATTGACTCTTAATCCCCAACCTATTGCCATAGTATCATGTTAGTCTCAAATGCTTAAAATGGAGCAAGTATACTTCAACCTTATACTTTCTTTTTCGCCTGTCCCATAAAGATAGGTTTACCTTCTTTTTTTGGTCAATCACAAATTATCACTTTCTTTGTTGAAATTTTAGTTAATTTTTAAATTTTCTAATATACCGTGTTATCAACAAATATGAATTATTTCTATTTAAATCATTATTTATCGTATGAGTATATACATGACATAAAGTTTTCAAATCCCTATTAAATTATCATGAAACCTTTAATGAGAACACGACTTATTTCAAATTTTTAGACAAATACAAATTTTGCAATAAAACTCGGCGTTATAAAACTTGAATGCAAGTTACACATGACAATAATAGAGACTTGGCCAATTCTCTTAATTTGACAACAAAATCATGAAATATATCGAAATATAGGAGATTACCGACTCAATTCTAGGTCAATAGGTCGGCGATCAATGGTGCAATACCTTGTGCATTTTATTGTAAATCACATGGAGGAAGTGAGGATAAACACATTGTGGTTCGTAAAGACTTCTCTTTGAAATATAAAGGCGTATTCTCCTCAAACTGCGTTAATGTTCTTTTCTTCTACATCGTGTCCATATTTTCCGTAAGTTTCAAGTACAATAATTTAACCTCGAAAGTTTAATTCGTGGGTGGGTTCAAAAGCTGATTTAACCCGATTTTTACGAGGGGAGGCGCTACAAACTCTAAGCCAGTGCTAGTAAGGACATATGATCATGTATAATTTGTTACATATATGGCTTTGAATTGTTGGTTATTTCGGGCCACTATCCTTTGACTGCACCATTCCACACAAAATAGAAACCAAGAAGACAAAAGAAAGCAGTGAGAAATGGGCATGATGAGCAGAAGCAATAATAGAAGCACACAGTGACAGAGAGCAGGTTATGACTAACACTAAAGTGAAATAATTCTTGAGAGATCCCGAACCCTAACATCAAACGCCTGACCCATGTGTATGTTGGTGGATATGTGTGCAAATTGCAAATTATAATTGGAACAACTTAAGGATGATAAATTGAAGTAACAACTTACTTGGAATGACAAAAGAAAATGTAGAAATGAAGAACAATGAATGCTATTGTTAACCAAGGCTAGTGTTCAACACCATGTATTTAAAATGAATTTGTCGTGCCAAGGTGATCACGAGTACTTGACAATCGTCTCCATAGACACAACAGTTCCCTCCTCACAGTAGAAGCACTTCAAGCTCCAAAGATTTGACGAACTCAAAAATGGAACAAATTCTCTACCTTCGAATGATTTTGATGCAAGAAAAACAATGGTTTTGGAGTGTTTTTTATGGAATTTTAATGATTTTAGATCACCAAGGGAATCCAATTATAGATGTTAAGGGTTGTGGTGGGAGAGACACGTCCCAAAATTCAACATGTTTCACAAAGAGACGGCTTTTTAGGTCGCTCGCTAACCTCCCAGAACACCGTTGAGCGCTTAAAGCGGGGGAGTTTGCCGTTCGCAGAGCGCTAGGCTATTGCTCGAGTGGCGGTATCATACACTAAATTCTCATTTTTCCTCACAAATTTGGACAACAATTTCTCATTCATTTGAAATTGATTTTAAGATTCCAAATATATTACAATCATTTATTCGACGAGTAGAACAAGTTGGAATATTCACTTGCGTGATTTAACTATCGAAACCTATCCAAATACTTGGCTGAAGTTGATACATAATCAACTTTTATCCAATTTTTATTAACCAAATTCCAACAATGTATTCATATTTTATACTATGAACTTAGGTTATATATATAAAAATGTAGTTAGGATGTGAAGTATTCAAACATTTTGTTAAGAATTCCGACTTTTTCTAAATGTATTTTGATGCCTCTATGTAATGGTTTCGTGCTAAACAAACCTTTATTTTGGATTAATGATTAAACGAGCATCTGGCAAGTGAATTGGCCTTTTTGATAACCATATTTGAGTCTTTGTTACTCTTGGAATTTGGATGTGACTAGAATTCCTTTGTTGAAGTTGTTAAAGTAATTAAAGAATTCTAATTGAAGTTTACGTCATGAAAAATTCAAGTTTGGAATGTTATTGAAGCCCTATGTCAAGTTGAATATTTTGAAAACCCATTGGAAGTTGGAATTTGTTTTGGACTTGAATTCTTGGTATCCTACTTCAACAACAATTCTACTAGGAGAGTTTGGATGTCACCTACATGTTCCGTATAAATATTAGGCTCCTCTATACAATTTTAAAGTGTGTGAGAAAATAAATTACTAGAATTATAGGATTTATTGTAATTTTTCTCTCTTCTCCATTATTCTTGAGGCAATAAAATCTTATAATTCATCTGCCATATTCTTGTCTATTTTTATTCTTTTGTTCTTGATCATATATTTCATTATTATTTATCATATAACTTCAACATATCAATACGATGATTGGTGTCACAACACGTGATATCAATCCTAACAAGTGGTATCAGAGTCATGGTTCAGCAGTTTCGCAGAGCGCAATGTTTGATTTGTTCAAAGTTTTTTGTTTGTGATGACTTCCATGAAGTATGACTTTTCGCTTTTGGATCGGAGTACTAGATGTTCGCTATGATAGGTTAAGGTGTATACAGTACTCGTACAGTTGGATTTGGATGATGCGTTGTTGAGAATTGATAAGATGTCGCAACTTTGACTACATAGGAGAAATTATAGACGGATATGAATGCAATTTCTCACATTCATCTTCATCTATCAAATATCATTCTTCAAGAAGTTTTGAAGGAGAATTCAGCAGCTGCTTTATGATTGAAGTTGGAGCAATTGTGCATGACTAAAAGTCTAACAAGTAAGTTGAACCTCAAGCACGTTTATATTCTCATCGCATGACATAAGGAGGATCATTGGAAGATCACCTGGCTATATTTAAAGAGATCGTCGCTGATTTGGAAACTTTAGAAGTAGAGTATGATGAAAAAGATTTGACCTTAATCCTATTGTGTTCGTTGTCTGCTTCGTTTTCTTCTTTCAGAGACATAATTTTGTGTAGTCGTGATACTTTCACCATATAGGAGGTGTATGATGCTTTGTATTCTAAAGAGAAGATGAAATATCTGGTTTTTGAGGCCAGAGATGGAGAAGGACTGATTGCTCATGGTGGTTCTGGAAGGGGCATAACGAAGTCTAAATTCAGTACTCAGATTTGTAACTACTGCAGGAAGAATGGGCACTTGAATAAGGATTGCTACGAATTGCAGAATAAAGAAAGGATGGTTGCAAGTAGACTTTCAAATACTTCAGGCAAAGCAGACCTCGTAAAGAACATTGTAAGTGATGGAGATCTCTTAACTATTTCTGACATTGAGTCTAAATTGGAAGATGATTGGATTCTTAATTCATCATGTGTATTTCATATGTGTCCTAATAATGACTTGTTTGCTACATACGAAACTATTTTCAAAGGTGTCGTAATTATGAGAAACAACATATCTTGTCGGGTTGTTGGAATTGGTACAATCAGATTGAAACTTTTGGATGTGACAATTAGAACACTTGGCCAGGTTCGACGTGTTCCAGATTTGAAGAAGAATCTCATCTCGTTATCTATCATTGATTTAAAAAGTTATGAGTTCTTTGGTGGAGGTAGAGTTTTGAAGGTTTGTAGGGGCCATGTTGTATTGGAGGTATGGAAAATGTCTCTGTTATACATCTTGTATGGTCGTACAGAATCTAGGAAAGTCAATCAGCACATGTTCAATACCGTGGTGGACATTCAGTTTGGTACAATACAACTCAATGGAGTTTCGAAGATATGGGTAATACTGCCTTGTCACCATCACCTGCAATTTCATTGTATTCAGTTGCTACAGACGGACCCAGTGGAACAATGTATGTGGATGTTGCTTTTGTTGAGCATGCTTTAAGTGGAGTAGAAGGTGTACAATCTAGCAAGGGGCCTTCTGTAAAAACATTCGGTATTGATTCTACTTTGGGGCCCATTTTGGTTATGTAAAATCATTATAATTTTTAGGAATCTAAGGTAATTCTGCAGAGTAGTGCTTAGATTCATTGGAAGAGGTGGATTATTTTGTGTGGTTGGAGAAATTGGTTTTGATTATTGTTGAAGAAGCCAGTTCATTCATTGGTGGAATTCGTGTCAAGTTAGAGATTGTTAGAATTTGGGTTTGATCCGAATTCCTTTGTTGAAGTTGTTAAAGTAATTAAAGAATTCTAATTGAAGTGCACGTTATGAAAAAATCAAGTTTGAAATGTCATTGGAGTCTTATGTCAAGCTGAAGTTTTATTTTGGAAACCCATTGAGAGTTGTAATTTGTTTTGGACTTAATTTTTTGGTATCCCACTTCAACAACAATTCTACTAAGAGGGTTTGGATGTCCCCTATAAATATTAGACTCTTTTATTCAATTTTAAAGTTTTGGAGAAAATAGATTACTAGAATTATAGGATCTATTGTAATTTTTCTCTCATCTCCATTATTTTTGAGGCAATAAAATCTCTTAATTCCTCTGTCACATTCTTGTCTTTTTTTTTTTTGTTCTTGATCATATATTTCATTATTATTTGTCATATAATTTCAACATCTCAATCCGGTGATTGGTGTCACGACAAGTGGTATCAATCATAATAGTTACCATGCCTAATTTTTGAAGTGTGTTGATGGATTACTTGAAGCCGTGCTATTTCATTTTGATGCTAATGTCATGTACACATGTTTATTGTTGTTGATTTATTGTTGAATTGCATTGTGGTTGTTCTTGTAGAAGTGTCAAATCCTATTTTCGCCAAAATTTTACAAACTTTAGGGACCGATTTTACCAAAGTATTACAAAAGTTAAGGACGCTCTCTTCAAAATGTTAAGAATCAATTATGCCAAAATTTGTTAATGGTTTGGACACAAAGGTTCGGGTTCATTACAAAAATGCATGTTTCTTTTATAACAATTCGAGTCTCTATATCAAAGTCATTATATTATACGTACTGTCCATTTTAGGAGAACATATGTCATTTTATCCCTCACGATTTTCTATTGCGTTTTCAAGATTTGAACCTAATATTTATGACTTATGAGCAACTTTGAATCATGGCACTATCTTCTCTTTAACCTAAGAAAGCTTGAGATTATTTTCTTGGATCGAGGCACATGGTTGGATTGCACTAAGCGAAAAATCTGCATCCATCGATTTCCTGAGTAGATACCACATAACAAGGTCTTAACAGAAGCATATTTGTAAGGAGAAATTTCGCTCAAAATCAAAGAAATTACTCATCGTCTTTGGCATGGAAGAAACCATCAACCTGGGTTCGTAGTCCACAATATCTTCGCACAATTACCAACTGCATTCACACAATCGATGATCGATTGGAAGAAAATAACTTGCTTCATAAATGAATTTCTTTTGGTAAAAAATACAATAAAATACAAGTACTAATATAAATAGAGACGGAGATGAGCTAGTACGAAAAAAGAGTGGAATTATTTTGGCGTAATAAGGACTAGTAAAGGAATGGACACTTTTGCGCTTCTATAATTTGGAGACTCCAACGCACGCAAGTCTTTAAAGACCAATTTGCTCGGCAGGAACGAAAAGGACCACTCTTGCAAAGGAAAGGTTGATTTAGGAATAGTTTGCCAAAATTGAAAAGATAGGTCCTGATTCACAGAAATCTAATACTATAGGGACCATAAGTGCAAAGAAGTCGAAAGGCAATTGATGCATAACCCCATCTAAACACCCCACCACCCCACCTGCCCAATAGTGCACAAAAAATAGTGAAGAAGAACGCTGGAGTGAGCGAGCAAGGACGGTTCCATTTCTCTCTTACCTTGAGTGCACGGTATGGGATTTTAGAGTAAATTTTCTCCTTTGTGTGTGTTTTTCCTTTAATTTCAATCAATCTTTCACCTCAAGTTTCCTATTTCTATCCTTAATTTGATTTTTTTATTTTTTATTTTTTTGGGTGGATTTTACCTTTCTATAGCTGGATCTCTCTCTGTGAATTTTGTGTGTGTTCTGGAAATGGGTTGTGGGATCTTAGCTTGAAGGTAACCCTTTATTTTACATATTATCAGAATGCCAGATCTGAACTGCATTGCCCTCAAACACACTTCAATTTTTTGATTTTTTGTGTTTCTGCGATTTTGCATGTATGTATATATATTTATTGGGTTCTACCCTTTCTTATGGGTTTTGATTCAGATATTCCTTCTCTTTTTTAGCTGATTAATTCTTTCCATTACTGGGTATTAATCTATTACTTTTTTAGGGCTTTTTAAAGATGAATAAACATTACTGCTAATTGAATTGTTGTATTCTAATTTCTTTTTTTTTGTTATTTGAAGTTCGGCTCATAATTTTAATTTTCTCCTCGTGTGAGCTGTTTCAAGCAATCTCGTTTTTCTTAATATCGTTTTTGGTAGTTATTTTTATATTTAATTCTGTCTAATGGTTTCTTTGAACATATAAATAAAGTTTTGATATTAAGGTAACGTTACTAGGTATCCCATATAATTCATTTAAGGAAAAGTTAATGAGTTAGACATTACATATAATTCATTTAAGGTAAATTCATGCGTTAGATTATAGATCTGGCAAATTTTAAGATGAATCGAGAAGGTAACTAGATAGACTTCATAATTTGTTATATGTTACTTATTGATTTCATACATTTTTTTTCAGTTTTTACTCCACTTCTCAATATCGCCAGCAGTAATTTTTATAGCAATGAGTTTACTTTTGCACTTTTATTGTGTGTATGTCAGTATTCCTTGTATCTACTATAGATGTACATATGCATCCTATACAATTGCATATTAAGGCATAGTTTTATGGATTTTGCTACTTGTATATAAAAAAATGTACATAATGGATTACATAATTGACGTGGGAGGAAAAGATTGGATGAAAAAGTTGATTGTGTTTTAAACTGACAAATGGGAGAGTGTCATGTGGCATTATGTAATTCTTGATGTACATGTAGCAAGATCCTAATTTTATTGGAAATAATTCAAGAATTGATCGTCATTGTTTCTTACAGCGGCCTGCTGGCAATGGGGAAGTCTCCTGGAAAATGGATCAAGACCATTCTTTTTGGAAAGAAGTCATCTAAGTCCAATTTATCGAAAGTGAGAAAACTGTTGACTAAGTTATCAATGCATTTTATTTCCAATAAATTTTTGATATCCAACAATAATGTTATGCTGATTTAAAACTATAACTGCATGTGAAGAATGTTAAAATTGAGAAAAAGGCTGCTGCCAAGACACCAGCAGAAGATCTGTCTGCAAATTCCCAGGAAAGCTTGGATTTGTCAAGTCAGGTTACCGATAGAGGTCCAAATAATGTAGAGTTTGAGAAAGGCACGATTGCAGGCGCCCCATGTGATAATGGTGATTTGTTAACCGAGAATCAAGGTGTGGTTACACAAAGTACGTTGGATCTCAATTCAATTGATACTGCTGAGTTAAGAAGGCAAAGGGAAGCTGCCACAAAAGCACAAGCTGCCTTTAGGGGATACTTGGTAATATGCTCTTGCATATTAACTCAAATTGCATCTCATGAAGCTGACGTATATTTGTTGACATCATTGCAGAAGAATGTGACACATATGTTTATTACCTGGGCCATTTTTAATTTTACGTGGGTCTTGTGAAGCATGTACCAGGCTGTTAACTTTTAAATTTCTATAACCTGCATTTTCTTTGTTTTCATATCTTTCATCAAATAAATTTGTGATGGTTTATAATTAAGTCCACAGTTGATGTCTATATGTCTGCCTTTTATCTTAAGAGAAGTTCTCTATGGATTTGTATCGATTGTTTTTGCTTTCTTTTGACAATATGCATGACTGTTTATTTATTTATCAGTTTAGAGCTGCTAGATGCTTATTGCTTATTACCTTGATCTTTTTTATTTGTCTGCATAGTTAAATGAACATAAAAAACTATATGATTCCATTATAATTAACAATTTTCTTTGTGCGATATTTATTTGATTCTGCTGTAACCATCTCCACAGGCTCGTCGTGCATTTCGGGCTCTGAAGGGTATCATAAGGCTACAGGCCCTTATTCGTGGACACTTGGTAAGGAGGCAGGCAATTGCTACTTTCCGTTGCATGCATGCAATTGTTAAGTTCCAGGCACTGGCTCGTGGACGTATTGTCAGACTCTCCAGTCCTATGCCAGGAGTGCTTATAAAGTATAATTCGGGAGAAATTCAGGTACCTGTCTTGCCTTTTTCATTTGCTTGTTGATCCTGAAAGAAAACATATGTGTGGGATATTAGCTGTATGGTGGAAATCAATTAGTTATTCTATTTCTCTTAGGTTATATACCTACCAGAAAAGAACCTTCTTGTTGCTTTTCTTACCTTGCCTACAATTTTTCTAATATTTGTTAGTTGTGAAAACAGTTGTTTCAGTTAGATCCGTACTGATGTTGTATCAGTGCTTCATAATGTGACCTGATGTTAGCAACACTCAAGTCCATATATATGCCAAGCAAAAGTTCGGATTTTTGAAATGTGATGCAGAGAGGCTCATCATCTGTTGGCGTTTAAATTTCTTTTCTCCCATGGTTTATGTTATTTGTACTTGGAGTATTAAATTTTGAATATTACTTTTTGCTACTAAATAACTGTGGATGCAATTTTATACTTCACCAGGTTGCAAAACGGGTGGGCGCATTTGGAGTAATCTCATCTCATGGCTCAGAGAACCTAAGAACAAATACTTTTGCCCTTAAGGTGCAATTCGTTTTCCTTTTATACCCTACCGTGCTCGAAATGTCTCTTCTTACATGTCTATGTTAGTTGAGTAAGGCAAGAAAAACGGTTAATTTTTGTTTCTTCCTCTTCCTGTTTAGGAAAGGTGAAGTTTTATTCATCGATTAATGTTTCAATGTTGGGAATTTCTTTTATACATTTCATATGCTCTGCTTTAACTGAAATCTTACATAAAAACAAGACAATTTTGAAATGTTGTATAATATTATAAGAAGATAGAAGTGTTGAAGTTGTTTATTTTCCCAATCAGATCTGTTACCCTGCATATTAGGAACTTATGGCGTCCTTATTTCTTTTTCTAGCTTCTTGCCTCATTGCCAACAGTTATGCCCCTGAGCCTTCAATATGATCTGGCTGAATCAAATTCAGCTTGGAATTGGCTTGAACGTTGGTCACAGTCTCACTTTTGGCAACCACCTGCTCGAGCAAAGAAAATTGTTAATGTGAAATCTCAACGAAAACAGGCTGGTCCACTTGCTGTTGAGCCCAAAGCTGGAAAGTCAAAAAGAACTGTCAGAAAGGGTTCAACTGCAGCCAATGGGGACAACGGCGCTTTAGCATCCACTCATTTAGATAAGCCCAAACGCAACCCAAAGAAAGTTGTGACTCATCAGACAGAAACAGTGCTGGAACAACCACAAAATGAACTTGAGAGGGTCAAACACAATTTGAGAAAGGTTTCTGCATCCGTAGAACTGGCTTCTGATAAGTTAGAAACCGAAACTGAGAAGTCAAACCCTAGTCTGAAAAAGGAGTCTACTTCTGCAGCTCCTGATGTTTCTGAACAAGAGATCGTAAAATCTTCTGAAAACGCTTTTTCTTCAAACACTGTAGTTGATGAACTGGCATTGCCTGAAGCTCCCTCGCCAATTACAGAGAATGTGTCACAATCTGATCATCCTGCTGTCCGGCCACATTCGCCGATAAATGATGTGGAGATGGAGACAAATCCTACTATCAATGATGAATTGGGTTCTAAGGAAGAACAGACTGGCAAGGAGAATCAGAAAATCAGGAGGAGGAGATCTCTTCCAACAAAGCATGAGTTTCCTGAGAATGTCTCGCAGAACACCCCAAGCTTGCCAAGTTATATGCAAGCAACTGAGTCTGCAAAAGCGAAGCTCAGAGTGCAAGGAGCTTCAAAGCTTAGTGATGATGGGTCTGAAAATGGTTCTGTCCGCCGTCATTCTCTACCAGCCTGTGCTAATGGCAAATTGAATTCATTGTCACCTCGGGTGCAGAGGCCAGTTCAAGCTAATGATAAGGGTGGAAGCAAAAATAACAAATCCATGATGTCCTCTAGAGATGGTAAGTGGAAGAATTCTGTTATTTTGTTCAAGTTAGTTGAGTAAGCATATTTTCCAATATTCCATTACATTTTTGTTAATGGATCAAATCTTATCTGTCTACTTCGTTAATTTTTTCTCATATGGTATTAGAAAGGTCTCTGCATATCTGTTATAGATGTAGGGGTGGAGGAACAAGAAGATGAAACTCTTTGAAAAACATTTACAGTTTGAATCTGGACTGATTTTCTTAGTTTTGGTTCCATGTGTCCCTAGTATGGTAGTAAATGAAAATTTTAGAACTCTCTTTTTCTTCTTTGATTTTATTTGATTTTGGGCAAGTGCTCCACTTTTTTCTACTTTCATCTTACTTATTGGTTTTATTGGTTTTGATTTTTCTAAGTTTCTGCATTTTCTGAACAAGTTCTTTATTTGGAACATCACATTTCAGACAAGGGTCTTCAGCCCGGATGGCGGAGATGAGTACGATGGTGTGCGATCATGTAGCTGCAGTTTTATCTGGTTTTTGTGAAGAGTGTGCTGTAAAAGCTGAAAGTGAAGTTGGAAAAATCATAGTTGTTTCAAACTATTTGCATCTTTTACATGTTTTCCTGAAGTGCTTTGGGATTGTATAGCCATAGAGTAAGAATCTGTTGATTTATTTAATATCTATCACTCTGCGTGTTCTGTAGTTCATATATGTTTCCTGATGTAAGCTTCTCATCCATGACTAGTACCTTGTGAATGTTTGAATGTGGTAACGTGATTGCTCTCTCTCTCTCTCTCTCTCTCTCTCTCTCTCTCTCTCTCTCTCTCTCCTCTCTCTCTTCTCTCTCTCTCTCTCTCTCTCTCAACTAATATGGCATAATGTGAATTCTGGGTCGAGTGGAAATCAGAAGAAAACCCCTTTGTTCTATAATATACGAGCTCTTTTTTGTATTTGAGTATTCAGTTTTTGAGATATCTATGGATTATCTCAGTTATATACATTGCCGGGATTAATATGATAGTTTGGAGGCAACTTTGGTTCGAGTTTGCAGTATTCGCGAGTGGTGTCTCCTCGTCTGGTGAAGTTCTCGTCTCTTTCAGTAGATGTAGTAAATCTCTCTCTCTCTCGGGACTGTAGTTCAATTTAAGGAGAAGGGGTAATGTTACATGTACATAAATTTTTTTACGTAATCTTTTACCTATACCCACAATAGGGTGTGGGGATCACATTTTTAAAAGTTTTTTATTCGCGTGGGCTTCGTGCACGTGTGAGAGGGTGTAACATTTTTGGTAAGGAAAATTCGGTACAAATAGTTTTATTCTAAGGAGAAGGAGAAACCAGTCACTTTCTCTCCCTGTCGGTATTCACAATTGTCTACAGAGATATGTCCTGCTTATCTGTGTTGTGTGTTGACTCTTGAGGGTATAAATTAGAAAAATGCTAGATGTACATCAAAAAGTGTACATCAAGGTCTACATCCCCTTACATGAAGGGGCTCACTCGAATATTTTATTCGAGTAGACCCTCTACCCATGTGAGGGGGGTGTACACCGTGATGTACACCCCGATGTACCTCTAACATGATTATCCCCTGATTTGCCACCCCTTCCCCCATTAAAATAATATTATACATAAATCAAGAATTATTTTTTTTAATCACATATTTTTGAGAAAGGATATTATTTCAAAAATTAAAATGACAAATAATGGGGGCCCAACGACTAGGGATGGTAATGAGGTTGGTATGGGATGGATCACCCATTTCCACCCCGTTTCGTTGGGTATTTTTGTTACTTTGTCCCATCCCCACACCCGGTTAAAGCGGGATGGGATGGGATGGGATGGGACGGGACGGGACCCCTTATCCATTTATCGCTCTATTTATATATATATTTTTAATATTTTTAGCTAGTAAATAATATTATTTTTTAACTAATTTGTTAAAAACAAATTATGTTCTCTTTAAAAAGAATAAAAAGTTTCATTAATCACCAAACTTAGCACAATGTCACGTTTTAGTCACTGAATTTTCTTTTACTGTTGAATGGTCACTAAACTTACAAAGGAGCCACTCCATCTATCACTCAGCACCTCAACCGTTTGAAACAATCTCACGTGGCTTGACGACGGTCGATGTGGCAATCAACGGCGTGAAATTCAGGCCACCATTGGACACTATTTCAATTTAAAAACACGATCCTTCACTTTGAATTTGAAATCCATCAATCCATTATCTTAAATCCTAAAATCGAGCTGTGGTTCGAAACTGGGTGATGGTGGGTTCGAACTTAGGTTTTCGGCTGGGGCTTGTTGGTTGCAGTTTGGTTGGGTTTGTGTGACTGCTTGCATTTGCCGTTTGGTGGTCTGGCTAGCAGGGATGGCTGGAATTGGGACATGGATAACTGCAACTTGGTGCGTGCTTGCAGCTTGGTTTGGGCAGTGAGCTTGGGAGTTTGGCTACGGTTTGGAGTGGTGTTGGTGAGGTTGGTCTCGTGATGGTGTTAGGCAGTGTTGTGTTGTTGGTGGTTTGAGCAGTGAAGTGTCGTGAGTTGGTTTGCATTGGCTTGGTGGTGTCTTGTTGATGCTAGAAATTGATGTTCTAGCATCAATGGTGAAATCACAGTGAGATTGAGGGAGTTTGAGGGAGGGACAGTTTCTTAACAATGAAGCTGCGTGAATAGTGAAGGGGGAGGGGGGAGTGAGCTATATGAACAGTAACAATCTAGGGCATAAATTTCTAGGTAAGTAATTGAGCCAAGAGTTGGGCTTTTGAGAAAATTCTAATTTGGACCTAAGTGGATTGGACTAAAATAATCCAGATTCGGGCTATTAAAATTTTGGACCCTTAAATAAAATATTTTATATTAAAATTATTAAAATTTGGATTTAAAATGAAATGATAAGGAATTGATACTTAAAAAAACTATTCGAGGTTGGACTCGACTTAAATAGATTTAAATTTGTTTTATAACGGTTAGACAAACATGTTTTCATTTTAACATTAGGGTTTAAAATTTAACAACACGTTTTTCGAGAAAAAATAATTTTTATATAATTTAAAATTCTCGGCCGCTACAACTTTACCCCCTTAAAATAATTTCGTCCTCGAAATTTAAACTTACTTGATCTAAAATATCGGATACTTAGCTAAAATCTCTTCTTCTTTTTCCCAGGTAGTTTCATCACTATTTTGTCTACCCCATTGAACTTTGACTAAAGGAATCTCTTTATTTCTTAAGACATGAACTTTTCTATCAATAATGCACATAGGTGTCTCCTCATAGGACATATTCTTCTGAATCGAAATAGTCTGGAAATTTACCACGGACTCGGGTCGTGAATATATTTTCTCAATAAAGAAACGTGGAAAACGTTGTGTATGGCCGATAGCTCGGGTGGCAACGCCAAATAATAAGCCACGTTACCTACTTTCTCTAATATCTCGAATGGTCCGATAAAACGGGGCCTTAACTTCATTCTCTTGCCAAAACGGATAGTACCCTTCATAGGTGCTACTTTCAAGAACACTTTCTCTCCAATCGCAAACTCTTTTCTCCTTTTATCGTGCGGCTTTGATCCGTAGTCTGATATTCTCAATAGCCTCAACTGTCCTCTCAATTAATTTTGGACCCAAAATTCTTCTCTCGCCTACTTCATCACAATAGACTGGTGATCGACAACGTCGTCCATAAAGTGCCTCATATGGTGACATACCAATAATAGCCTGTAAACTATTATTGTAGGCAAACTCCACTAATGGAAGACGAGTCTCCCAATTACCACTCAAGTCTAGTACACAAGTTCTAAGCATATCTTCCAGTGTTTGAATAGTGTGTTCAGACTCTCCATCGGTCTGGGAATGGGAAGCAGTACTAAAATTTAATTTAGTACCCATAGCATCATGTAAACTCCTCCAAAATCTCAAAGTGAATCTCAGATCTCTATCCGAGACAATGGAAGTTGGTACTCCATGAAGTCGAACGATCTCCCTAACATACAATTGGGCAAATTGATCCACATTGAGAGTCATTCTGATTGGTAGGAAATGAGCTGACTTCGTAAGTCGGTCTACAATAAACCAAATAGCGTCATGCCCTCTTACCGATTTTGGTAATCCTGTCACAAAGTCCATGGAAATCTTCTCCCATTTCCATTCTGGTATATCCAAGGGATTTAACAATCCCGACGGTCTCTGATGTTTAGCATTGTCCTGCTGACAGGTCATGCTTCGAGAGACAAACCTTGCAATGCAACCCTTCATATTTCTCCACTAAAAGGTATTGCGCAAATCACGATACATTTTTGTCCCTCGTAGGTGGCATGCATATGGTGCTGAGTGAGCTTCTGTCAAAATCTCATTCTTGATATGTTCATGCTTCGACACACAGAGACGCCCTATGAACATAAATGCTTCATCAGAGGCAATCTCAAAACCTATTCTTTTGCAATCCTAACTTCGGATCTGATATTTTCTAAGAATTTATCTCCGGCTTGAGCGATCACAATCCGACCTCTCAAATATGGCTTAACGGTCAGATTTACCAATCTAATGATCATTGGACTAATGGGGCTCGCACTTCAATTCTTAAATTCTGAAAATCTTGAATCAACTGGTCTTGCGTTGTCCCCAAAGCTGATAATTGTCCAGCATTCATTCTGCTCAAAGTGTCTGCAACCTTATTTGCTTTACCCGGGTGGTAAAGAATGGTACAGTCATAATCCTTTAACAACTCTAGCCATCGACGTTATCTCATATTTAGTTCTTTCTGAGTGAAAAAAATACTTGAGACTCTTGTGATCAGTGTAAATCTCACATTTACTACCATATAGATAGTGTCGCCAAATTTTAAGAGCGTACACCACAACTGCAAGCTTTAAATCATGTGTCGGGTAATTCTTTTCATGTGGCTTCAATTGTCTTGAAGCATATGCTATCACCTTGTCATTCTGCATCAATAGACATCCTAAGCCATGTTTGGATGCATCGCTGTAAATAACGAAACCATCAGACCCATCTGGTATAGTCAGCATTGGTGCTGAGACAAATCTGTTCTTAAGTTCCTGAAAGCTTTGTTTACACTGTTCGGTGCACTAAAACTTAACTCCATTCCTGGTCAACTGAGTCATAGGACCTGCTATTTTGGAGAAACTTTCTATGAATCGTCGATAGTATCCGGCTAATCAAAGAAAACTTCTCACATTTCCAACATTTGCATGTGTCAACCAATTCGTTACACTTTCTACTTTAGAAGGATCAACTTCGATGCCTTTGGCTGTAAAAATGTGACCCAAGAAACCTACTCTCTCAAGCCAAAATTCACATTTCTTGAATTTGGCGTACAACTTTTCTACTCTCAGCGTTTCTAACATAATCCTCAAATGTTCTTCATGCTGTGCAAAATATCTGGAGTAGATCAGTATGTCATTGATAAAAACAATAATGAATTTATCAAGATACTGATGGAAGACTCTGTTCATCAAGTCCATAAATATCGCAGGTGCGTTCATGAGTCCGAAAGGCATCACTACGAACTCGTAATGCCCATATCATGTCCTGAACGTTGTCTTTGGTACGTCAGTTGGTGAAACGTTTAGCTGATGGTAACCAGATCTCAAGTCAATCTTGGAGAAAATGGCTGTACCTGTCAACTGATCGAATAAGTCCTCAATCCTGGTGAGAGGATACTTATTCTTTATCTTCAACTTGTTAAGTTCTCGATAGTCGATGCACATCCTCATGCTTTCATGCTTCTTCTTTACAAACAAAACAGGTACTCCTCATGGAGATACATTTGGTTTGATGAAACCCTTCTCTAGCAATTCTTCTAATTGCGCATTCAGTTCTTGCAACTCCTTCGGTGCCATACGGTACGGAGCTTTAGAAACAGGGGCAGCTCCTGGTACCAAATCAATGGAAAATTCCACCTGTCTATTCGGCAGAGTACCTGGTAGATCATCTAGAAAGATATCACCGTACTCACATACTATTGGCACTGAGTCCAAAGTAATCTCATCTACGAGTTTGTCTTGGAAACGAACCAAATAGCCCTGACAATTGTCCTTGGCTAAAAATTTCTCGGCTTGTAAAGCGGAGTAAAGGCGAGAAAGTGACTTGATATTCGTCCCATAAAATCTGAATACTTCTTCACTATCCTTGCGAAAAATAATCTATTTCTCGTGGCACATGATTGCGGCCCGATTGGTGCTGAGCCAATCCATACCCAGAATAATATTGAAATCTTTCATTCGAATAATATTCAAGTTTACCTATAAAACTTGATCATCAAAATCTATTTGTACTGCTTTCACTATCTTATAAGTATCGATAGTTCCTCCTGATGGCAAACTAACCTCGAGGGTACTACCAGTCTCTTTTCCTATTAGGTTCAGTCTTTCTAGATATGCATCGGATATAAATGAATGTGTCGCTCCCGATTCTATCAAAACACATACGGGAATTCCAGAAATATATAGTATACCTGGTATCATAATAACATGCTCAAGATGGGAAAAATAATATAGTATGAAAAACAGTTAAGACATGTACAAGAATACCAGTGTAACTAATATACCTGCAATTACATCAGAATCCTCAACTGCATCCATAGCAAATACTCTTGCTTTCCCTTTTTTGTTCTGGTCCGAGTTCACTTTCCGATTGGAACCCTAGGCGGACGGAGCACGATAGTCTGATGCAAGTGACTCGACTGGCCACACTTGTAGTAGACACCATTTCCAAAGAAACACACTTCCTTATGCAACATCTGGTACTTAGGGCAGGGTATGATGAAATTGGTCATCTGTCTCCCTGTCGGTCCTGGATTCTGCCTCTTGATAAATGCTTGATTCCTGTTCAGATTTTGATTGCCACTCAGACCTTGCCACTTTTTCTTTCCCTGATATCCCTGTTCATTATGATTTTCTTGGTTCCCAATTCTCACACTGGCATAGGCTATTGCTTGAGCCTTCTTCATGACTTCCCAATAAGTTGGCAGCTTATGTGAACTGACAATCTGCTTGACATCCAAGCGTAGACCCCTCTCAAAATGTCGTGCCTTTTTGAATTCAGTCTCCACCAGGTGTGGAGCATAACGTGATAGTTCTTCGAACCTTCTCTCATATTCGGTGATATCCAAATCACCCTGTACCAAATGCAGAAACTCAGAATCCTTGTGATCTCTGAGGGCTTGTGGGAAAAATTTATCCCTAATCTCAGTTTTAAATTCGTCCCACGTCAGAGCTACTTCCTCTCTTTACTCTTTGTCTGTGATGCAGATTCCCATAAAAAACCAGCTCTACCAACTAACATGAACTCCGCACAGCCTACTTTCTTATCCTCGGGGTAAGATATGTGCTTGAAGATCTTCTCGATGGCTTGAAGCTACTCTTCCACTTCTAGTGGACCATCTCTACCATCGAACGTAGGTAGATTGTATCTCCTGAACTGTTCTATTACCAACACTGTAGGGTTAACTGGCTGTGGATCTTGTCTCATCTCCTGCACAGTCCGAAGTAATTCCCTGATGACGTCAGCTTGAGTTGGTCGTGCCATAACCTTCATAAAATTAAAGGTAGTTTGTAACAAAGTAGGCAATAAAAGATAACTCAAACGATGGAAATTAGAAACCAAGCATCATTTCATTAATAATTCAACTTCTTTCAATGAGAGTACATGAGTAGGAAGACATGTATGCTGAACATTTTTTTTACAATAAATGTCAGACATACTCTACATTCTATCTCTCTATTCTCCTTCGGTTACACATGATTCGGCGTCCGAGAATTCTCCTAGCGCTGAATCAGCGTCTTCCTCAGGTTCTTCTTCCTTTAGGTCTTCTTCGGGTTCAACTTCTTCTGGGTCTTCCTCGGGTTCTTCCTCGGGATCACCCTCGGGTGCTAACTCGTCTTCTTGAACCGGTTTGGGCTCGAGCATTGGCTCATGTTCTGGCTCCCCTTCAGGTGTAACCCCAAAACGGTGCTCAAAGTACATGCGCCAATATGCTACGAATCTCACGCAGAACGTGTCATACTCCATATCCACATTAGGTGACATAAGAGCATCCATGTATATGCTATGAGCTACTTCCGCATAATCGCTTTGAAAAGTCGAGAGTAAGTGATGAATCGACCGACGATTACATGTCACGTAGCCATGTTGTATAGCCCGATCACGTACGATATTCAGCTGCTCTATGTGTTGGGCAATTGTCCAATCAAGTATAGGCTTGAAGCGGTCATAATCTCTAATGGCTTGTTCTAGTCACTGGGTACATTTCTACGAATGTGTGTCATGTCCTAAACCAATTATACAAAGTTCAATTATACGAGATTATTCATCTTTCTTAGTTAAAATTACGAGGACATAAAGAAAATAATTTAAAAAAATTTCAAATTATGCTCAAACTCGTCTTTCTTTCTTTCTAATTCGAATACACTTTCTTTCTCTTCTTCTAAGTTTTGTAAATCGTAAAACAGGTATCCGAAATAAAATAACGTTAAACTTCTTTACTTTCGGAGTTGGTGGATCGAATGATGGTAGTGACAACTTTCATTAATAATAATTAATTAATTAAATAAATAATAATAAAAAGTCTATTTGAAAATTTTCTCTTTTTGAAAATTTGTCAGTCTACAGAAACGCAGACTGGCTCTGATACCAAGCTGTAACGCTCCGAATTCCGTTAACCCGGATTGCCACGTCATCGTCTTTTTGCCCTAATTTTAATAATCAAATTTACGGAAATAACCTAATTTTGAAAATAAATCGTCACATTTGTAATTGTAAACTTTGTCGGCAACAAAACTCATTTAAATAACTTAAGATAATTGTTTAAACTTTAAATTCGAGTTTGAAATAACGGAAATAACAAAGTACGTAAATAATGTTCGAAATGCGTAAATTTCAAAAGTAAATAACTTCGACTATTAATTTATGCCACCACTGTCCTTCACACTCGACCATCTCTGAAATCTGTAAATATTATTAAAATAACGAAATGAGTATTTCGAAAAAATACTCAGTAGACTCATCGTCGATAATTAATTTACAGAATAATTGAACACATAATTATACAAAATATACAGTGATATCATCATCATCATTGGCTCATTTTCTTGAAAATCATAGGCTCTTTAAAATCATAGGGTGTGGGTAGTCTCGTCTCATACACTTAAACACATAAGTTATGCAAAACATTCTCATCTTATCTCGTGAGAGATACTCGTCTCTTCTCATGTATTAAAGCATACAAGTTATGGCAAGCATAACAACATCATATATCTCATATAACATATTCTCATCTCATGCATTAAAGCATATAATTCACGTAAATTCACATAAAACATGCAATTATAATTTAAACTAATTAATGGCGGCGAGTCTACCTCAAATATCTCGAGTTACGTGAAAAGTAGAGCAGGAGAAAACCTCAATCTCCTAATCGTCCGTACATTTTGTCTAGCCAAAATAGAAAATAAGGTTTGAATTAGTATTTCAAAATTTTAAAGTTTTAAAGTGATAAAATAAAGTATAGGGACTAAATTGAAAGTTTATTAAAACTGAAAATAAAAGTTTAAGGGCTGAAATTAAACTTTTAGAAAATAGGGACTCAATTGGAAAATCTATTAAAATTGAAAATAAAACTTAAAGGCTGAAATAGTAACTTTTCAGAATTTAGGGACTTAATTGAAAATCATTAAAACTGAAAATAAAATATTAAAGACTGAAAGTATAACTTCTAAACTTGGGGACTAAATTGAAATTCATTAAAACTGAAAATAAAATGCTAAGGGTTAAAATTAAAACACTTAAAACTTAGTGGGCTAAAGGGAAAATTTCAAAAAAATCAAAATCAATAAAATATCTCATTTCTCTTCTCTCTTTCTCATTTACAAAGAGAGAAAGAGAAATGAGAAGGAGAGCGACGGGATGAGGAAGGCACAGCCTCCTTTTTCGACTTCCACCACCAGTGAGCGGTGGCAACGCCACCGTCGTGGTGATTGGGAATTTTCGGCGTGCGGACCGAGGCTTTGGAGGTTTGGATTGTGAGTTTCTTGGCGTTTTCGATTGAAATGAGGTAAGTTTGTTGGGTTAGATTTTTTTCTTGATTTTTGGGGCTTTTGGTTGTTGATTTTGAGGGTGAAATATAGGTTGTCGAGTGGGTGAAGTGCGTGGCAGCGTGCGGTGTCGCAGGTGGTTGTTTTGTGACTGGTGGCAGTTGCGTTGGAGGCTCAAAATGGGTGGCTAGAATGTGGATTGGGTGGCTACAGCTTAGGTGGTTCGAAACTTGGGTTGAGGCTGGGTTTGTGTGACTACTGTAGCTTTACAATTTGGTGGTGTGGTTCGAAATTAGGTGATAGTGGGTTTGGAATTGGTGATGGTGTATTCGAAATTAGGTTTTCGGTTGGGGCTTGTTGGTTGCAGTTTGGTTGGGTTTGTGTGACTACTTGCTTTTGCAGTTTGGTGGTTCGATGGTGGTTTGGTAGTCTGGCTAGCAGGGATGGCTGGAATTGGGACATGGATAACTGCAACTTGGTGCGTGCTTGCAGCTGGGTTTGGGCAGTGAGCTTGGGAGTTTGGCTACGGTTTGGAGTGGTGTTGGTGAAGTTGGTCTCGTGATGGTGTTAGGCAGTGTTGTGTTGTTGGTGGTTTGAGCAGTGGTTTGGGCAGTGCAGTATCGTGAGTTGGTCTGCATTGGCCTGGTGGTTTTTTGTTGATGCTAGAAATTGATGTTTTAGCATCAATAGTGAAATCACAGTGAGATTGAGGGAGTTTGAGGGAGGGAAAGTTTCTTACCAATGGAGCTGCGTGAATAGTGAGAGGGGGGGGGGAGGAGAGTGAGCTATATGAACAGTAACAATCTAGGGCACAAAATTCTAGGTAAGTAATTGAGCCAAGAAGTTAGGCTTTTGGGAAAATTCTAATTTGGACCTCAGTGGATTGGGCTAAAATAATCAAGATTCGGGCTATTAAAATTTTGGACCCTTAAATAAAATATTTTACATTAAAATTATTAAAATTTGAATTTAAAATGAAATGATAAGGAATTGATACTTAAAAATATTATTCGAGGTTGGACTCGACTTAAATAGATTTAAATTTGTTTTATAATGGCTAGACGAACACGTTTTTATTTTAACATTAGAGTTTAAAATTTAGCGACACATTTTCATTTTTATATAATTTAAAATTCTCGGTCACTACAATAGTAGTATTGTATTCCAATTAGAATATAACGATGTTAAAGTCTAAAAACATTAAGTTTCTAATTGTCGAGGAAAGAATGAAGAGTGGTTAGATATCTATAAAGCATATAATGACAAACACCATAATCATGGATCCATTTGCTAAATGGCTACCACCCAAAGTCTTTCAAGAGCACAATGCTCACATAGGTGTTGCATCTTTTAATAATATGCCAGTTTAGTGGAAGTTTGTATTTAGACGTTGTCTGTTTTAGACACATATTTTGTCCATGGATATAATTACTTTCAGAAATAAAGTATTCAGTTCAGTTCCACTCTAATTAAAGTTTATAATTGATCTCACTTAAAAAATAAGGTTGGACTAGTTGGAAATAGACATATTTGGATCACATAACTTGTAATTTTCATGCTACACTCCTATGATTGATCTATGTCATTTGATTGTATGGGTGTACGTGATCATCGATGGATTTAGTCACATTAAATGGGACAAAAATCGATTTGATCATATATCAATATGATTAATGGACGAGATTGTTTGAAATACTCATAGTAATGATAGCAAAATTTTAAATTCATAAGGTTGTGCACATTTGTAAGATTATATATATGGCCCATTGGGAGATTGTTGGAAAATTTCAACATATATGGAGCCACACATGTAATACATTAAATTGTGTGGTGCTTTTGTTTAAAAATTAGTCAATTAAAGTAATTTATTAAAGTTAAATCTTGACTAATGGATATTAAGTTTCATGGAATTAAAGAGTAGAGACTGGAAGTTTGTTTTAAATTGATGAAGGGGCCAATTTGAAACAAATGAAAGATAGTGACTATTCATTAACTTATTATTATATTGGGGTCATGGTCCCCAATTGTTGGTGTTCTTGAGTTTCTTTACATCCCCATCAATAGAAAGCAAAATTGAAGAGGAGATCACCAATCAATTGGAAGATCTAACACATTCAGGCAAACAATCAGAAATCTACCTTCCACTTTTGTTTAATTGTTCTCATTGATTTCAACATGGAGTATGATTTTAAAATTTATATATGAGAAAATGATTTGTTTAAGTATATAGATTGAATCGATAATCATTTTCTGTTTTTCTATCAATCGCATATCGGAGGATGCAATTTTAAATCTCCTACTTGCACTCCCTCTCACTATAAATATCTTTTAATTAATGCTGGCGATTGTGTTTGAATAATTATTAGTAAAGATAATCCTAAATCTTTCAATATAGTTGAATTATAATCCTCAATGACGAAAGTAGTCAAAACCCTCGTCATGTGACCCTCATTTGTCTGATACAACATTGTTTAAGTTATAATTTAAACTAGTCAAACGTACTTAACATCTGTGCATTTCGTAAGATTTATTATTTGTTATTTACACACATTTTATAGGACTCATGCTTGACAATGCTACCGAATAAGCCCAAACGTAAAATCGATAGTTTTATGACAATGGCTTTGCCTTCATGAAGTTGGTCATCTCATGCCCACATATGAACGTCAATATCGATTTTACAAATATTTTAAAAGTTTATATAGTTAAGGAGTCGTTCAATTCTAATGAGAGTTTGATTACCATCTTGCTGGCGGGTAATAGGTTTGGACTCTATAGTACTATTTTTCCAATATATTTTTGTTCTTTCTAAAACTTTGAACTTTTAGCCATTGATACAAAAATAAATAATTAATTTTTTTTAATTTTTTAAAAAACTTATTCATTCGAAATGCGTTGATTTAACAAAGAACACTACGGTACCAAGTCAAATCTCACCATCATCTAGGATCAGATTCAGGACCGAATTACAAGTCGGACTAATACGTAAGAAAAAATAAATTTACACATGAATTTTATTTTCACACCAAAAACAATTCGATGTGTTGGGGACTGTGTCAGGCTCCAATCCCCCTACATCCGTCCCTACCATAATCTAATTATGACAATTTCATAGGTTGACTAGAAGGAAGTATGGAACTAGTACTCCCCCATTTAAATGTTGTGTATGTTATTTATTCGTGTTTGGATTTCAATTAAAGTCACATTATTTTGGAAGAATGTATTCTGAAATAGTAGATTGATGGAGAATGTGTGGTTGAAAATAGAAGGAAACGTTATTGATGTGATGGAAAATAATGTGTGATTGAAAATGAGAATAAATTTTTTAATATATACCAAACATGAGTTAAATAGGACGTCGAAGTTATTTAGGGTGTGTTTGTCTCCCATTATTGGGGAGAAGAATGATGTAATGAATAATATTTTTTGGAGAATGTAGTTGAAATGTAACTTTATTGATCTCTGTGTACAATATTTTATTGGGTGAATGTGTGGTGAAAATTGTTTACTGTAGAAAATAATGTTTGATAAAATGATGGACAAACATGGACTTAATATATTTATTAATTAAATAGTGGTAGAGAGTACTGGGCGTTGCATAATTCAAAAGCAGTAGATATTTTTCCATCGATTATTGGAGTTGGTCATCAAACGAGGAACATGTCAAAATCTATACCTCAATTTATTTTCACCACTTCCTTAAACCTCCAATACAAAATGAACACAAATAAGAAATAATGCAAAAATGAAAAATAATCGAACATTAGACAAAAACATATAATCGTAGAAAGTGAAGGAATGACCATTTGGAATTTCAAGATTTCTATGTAAATATAATAACAACTTAACCCCTATTTGTGTTCTGTTATTTTAAAACTCTTTTTTCTATATACTCATTTTTAACTATACATTCACACAATAAATATTTTATACGTAAACATAAATGTTTTCTTTACTTTTTAACCACACATTTTCCAAAAATTCACTATTCAAAACAATATTTTTCCAAAAAAAAAAAAAAAAAAAAAGGCCACCAAACAGGGGCTTAAATTTATTAGACAAATTATTTTAGTCATTTTAATTTATTTTTTTTCTGATTGACTGAAGAAAGTTAATCCCCGGCGTATTTTGCAGTTTTTTTTAAATAACATGATATGTAAATTGCATTTTTGCAAATGTTTCATAAATATATATTGCATGAGGTTATTCTAAACATCGTGCTAGAGATTTAGGGTTGAACAATACTCCTGAATCGAACCGGACTGAACCGAACCCGAACCGAACCGAACGCTTCTTCATAAGTTAAATACCCGAATCGAAAATCGATGAGTTTGAGTCAGTTCTCGGTTCTATACCAAGAACCGAAGAATTGAATCTAAATAATTTTCTTTAATTTTATTATATTGAATTAATTCAATTATTTTATTTTTATAACTTTTAATTTATATTTCATTTTCTTTGTGTAGGCTACTTGAAACAAATGTATTATTGATATAGATCACCGATATTTTAATATTTGTATCTACTTTTTGGTATTTGTATACATTGAATTAATATTATTGGACAACTTGTTATTTATATATTTTTAAATTGTGTTATGTTAATCTGTAAAAGTTACGAATGAACATGTCATTAGTTGTATTTATGTAGTGTTGTTGTAAATGTTAAAACAATTAATTATGATACAGAACAAAACAGAACCGAACCGAACCGAATGGAATGGAACCGAACCCGAACGGTTCCATAATTATATTTGGACCCGAATGTTTCATTTATTAAATACCCGAAAATTTTGAATCGGTTCGATTTTGAAGAGAACCGAACTGAATCGACCCATGTCTAGCCTCATAGAGATTCATAACGTTTGACTCTATTATTCTCCATTAAATTATAATTTATTTTTCGTCATCTTCTTATTCATCACACATTCTTCAATGAAATAATATCACACGCAAATAAAAAAATTCATTCTTTTTTAATTATACATTTTCAAAAAAATTATTATTCATTTCATTATAACGTGGAATAGTGGGCCAAACTTGTAATTATGTGACAAGAAAAGTGTAGCACTCTTCACAAATTTTGAGGCAGAATAGCTACCAAAATAATGGGCTTTCAAAGAAGTCTCCATCTCTATGACTACAACAATGGACCACATTTGGTATGAGAACAATTATTGCAATAAAATTCAAAATCAAGCAAGATCATAAATTGAAACCATGCCTAATAATACAATTATCCTTTTTTTTTTTTTTTTTTTCGACCTGAATTGAGAACTCGACGTAGATTAAGCTACTAAACCTTTGTTTGATCTTCATTATTTTCAAAATATTTTTTTTCCTTCCCTTACTTTCAACCAAACATTTTTCATTAAAATAATATTGCATTTAAATCTACTATTTAAAAATGCATCCTTAACCCAAAAATGGGACTTAAACGTTAAGGCTTGTTTGTTTTTTAGAATAGTAAATTGATAAGTAATGCGTGGTTAACAATGAAGAATTTTATTTTTTTATTTTTTGCGTGTTGTATTATTTTATTGAATAATGTATGATTCTTTTTAAAAATTGGGATCAAACAAGGTCGTAGTCAAAAATACATTTTGAAATAGTGATTTAATGGAGAATGTGTCGTTAAAAAATAAAGAAAAAATCTGGATTTGCATGTAATATTATTTTATTGGAGAATATAATTGAAAATAAGAAAGACAAAAATATATTATTTTTAAAATATATTTTTATTTTTTTAAAATTTCTATCACATATTTTTTAATAAAATAATATCATACGGAAATCTAAAATTTTTCTTATTTTTTAATTATATATTTTTTATCAATCTATAATTTCAAAATGCATCGTTAACAAAAATTGGGGCTCAAACATCGCTAAATAACCAAATGACATTCATGTTACGTAGTTTATTTAAATTAAATAATCAAGTGACATTCATGTGATGGAGCTGATGAGTTCCATAGACACTCTTAAGAGAATTTTCAATGATTCGATTTTTTATGGAAAAGTTGAAGTGGACGCTTGTATTGCTTGGCAATAAAGAAAATCTTTTTAGATAATTATCAATTTAGTATGACATCACGAAAGTGTCACGTTTCCATTTGTGATAGGACTAGACTTAAAAACAATAAAATACTGTCGTCCAAATAAATTAGGGTGGACATTTTTATTAGAATCGATTGATTCGACTCCAAATCCTCTACTAAATATTTCGGTTTTGGGTTCACATATTGAGAAACGATCGATTCCGACTCAATTCTTGGTACCACCTTGAAAATGAATAGTGAATTCGATTCGTCTTATTTCTCTTTTTGTTGATGCATTGCATCAAGATGCACCAAATTTTTGAATGCTAAATTCTAAAATTATGTCATGTCAAAATTTCATTTTCCACAAACTTCTTCCTTTTTCCTTTGTAGCAAAACCTCATGGTAGTCGAATTTTAAATCTAAATATTTTTTTAAAAAATACTTTACAAATTCATAACTTTAATGCAATCAAATGGAAAAAAAATATCTTAGTTCAATATTTCATAAGAATTCAAAATTCTCGTTATTTTCAAAGTGATAGATCATTAATAATCAAGATCCTTGAAGATTATTAAAGATAATCAAATTATAAATACATTTATTTTTAATATATATAGTTGTATGAATTTTCTTAAGAAATAAATTTTGATCCTATTATTATTATGCCTTCAAGGGTTGATCTTGAGTTTTGGAGTGAATTATTGTGTTGTCGTGTTTAATTTGTATTTTGTGTTAATAGATTACATGAATAAAAAGTGATTCCATAGTCTATTTTTGTCTATTTTCAACGTGACAAGTAGTTTTATACTTTATTTTTTATAATTTTCAATATAAAGAATCGGATCAAATCAAATTCGAACCAGTTGGTTCGATTCCATACTTGGATATTTAACTAATAGTTCTATTTTTAAGATTCTTATTGATATTCAATTTCGGTTCGATTTCTTTTAGAAAAAAAAAAAAATACACATCGAATCAGATCGCACTCACTCATAAATAAAATTGTACATGCCTTTTTATCTAAGTGCGCCTTGGCGGTCAACATAGTGTTGACCTCCATTTTCCCTGCCTTCTCCCTAAGCAGTAGGGGTGGGCGTGTGTTGGGTTGGGTCGGTTTTTCCCCCAACCCATACCCAATCCAACATGGTCGATTTGACATAAATTCAACCCAACCCAACTCATGTAAAGATTGAAACCCAACCCAACCAAATGTCGGTCGGGTTGGGTTGGGTTGGTCGGGTTAGATTGGGAGTTGTGAGACCTATCAACAAACATTAAAGTCACCAAAGTACTAAATTTAAAGCAATATTAATATATTGCGTTAAAGAGAGATGTCAAAATCACAACCAATGTTAATGATTTGGTGAGATTGCCCGCCGCATGAGAGAGATGATGGAAGATATGTTAGGATTTTTTTTTTTTGTCTTTCACTTTTTTTTTGACCGGGTCTCTCACTTTTATTTTGTTTTAGTTTGGCTAAGTTTTTTAGTTTTTTAATTAGCGGTTCGGGTTGGATGGGTTAACCCACAACCCGACCCAACCCGACCAACTTAACCTTGCAAACCAACCCAACCCAAGAAAAAAATGGCAAAAATCGACCCAACTCGGTCGGGTCGGGTTGAGTTGGGTTGGGTCGGGCGGGTTGATCGGGTTGGGCGGGTTTTTGCCCACCCCTACTAAGCAGGGCATTTTCACCAAGTCCGCCTTTTAGAGTACCAAGTTTTAAGATGTTGAGGACATCAGTGCATAGGCACCCATATGATACGAGTAACACTTATGAAAGGTTGGGATGGTTTATGAAATTTACATTTTTTTTTTTTTTTTAAATTTTTCCATGAAGCCCATCCACTACTGCCTTGATCCAATCTTAACCAGCGGGTTCAAATCCTACAAACGAGTATCCGACCCGAATAGAATTCAAAATTCGAAATAGTCAAAATCATAACGGCAACCGTCAAAACCAGCTGTAAAATATGTTTACATTTTCTAAATTAAAAAAAAAAAAAAAAAACCGTTCAAAAATATTCAGCTTCTATAAATTCCCCATTTTTACAAACCCTAAACTTCTCATCTTCAGATCAGATCTAAAAAACCAGAGCCGCGTCTTTGTATACGCCTCTGGTAATCCCTTTCTTTCCATTTTAATCTCACGCGTTTTTCTGTGATTTCATTTCAAAATGAGAGAGTGCATTTCGATCCATATTGGCCAGGCCGGTATCCAAGTCGGCAATGCCTGTTGGGAGCTTTACTGCCTTGAACATGGAATTCAGGTCTGTTTTATCGAACATTTTGCAGAAAATTTAACTTGGACGCTTCTTGTTCAATTAATATATATATTTTTTTGTTTTTGTATTTTTCGAAGGTTTATTGTGAAGTTTTATTGTTAGGAAATTTACTGCCTTGAACATTTCATTCAGATCTGTTTCAACGAACAATTTCCCGAATTTTCCATTAATTTCACATATTCAATTATTTCGATGGTTTATTTGAGAAATTCGATTGGTTATGGTTGGGGATCTTTACTACCTAATTCAGATCTGTTTCTTTAAACAATTTCCAGAAATTTACTCTCAAATTTTGATTACTGTGGTCTTTTTTTATGCATTTTTCGGTGGTGTATTTGAAGAAATGTATAATTATTCATTTTTATAGCCTGATGGGCAAATGCCGGGAGACAAAACCGTTGGAGGCGGAGATGATGCCTTCAACACCTTCTTCAGTGAAACTGGTGCTGGAAAACACGTCCCGAGGGCTGTGTTTGTAGATCTGGAGCCTACTGTGATCGATGAGGTTCGCACTGGGGCTTATCGCCAACTCTTCCACCCGGAACAGCTCATCAGCGGGAAGGAGGATGCTGCCAATAACTTTGCCAGAGGACACTACACCATTGGCAAGGAAATTGTGGATCTGTGTCTGGACAGGATCCGGAAGCTTGCTGATAACTGCACTGGGCTTCAAGGGTTCTTGGTATTCCATGCTGTTGGTGGTGGTACGGGATCTGGGCTTGGATCACTGTTGCTTGAAAGGCTTTCGGTCGACTATGGTAAAAAATCGAAGTTGGGTTTCACCATTTATCCTTCCCCTCAGGTTTCAACTGCAGTTGTTGAGCCTTATAACTCTGTGCTTTCGACCCACTCTCTTTTGGAGCACACCGATGTTGCTGTGCTTCTTGATAATGAGGCTATTTATGATATCTGCCGCAAATCACTTGACATTGAAAGGCCAACTTATACTAACCTCAATAGGCTCATTTCTCAGGTATGAATCCAGGGAATTGTAATGGTTGATTAGTATTAGATCTTTATTTCACGACTCTTCAATTAGTCCATTGATTTTTGTGATGTTACCTTGATATGTGCAGGTGATTTCTTCATTGACAGCATCTCTACGTTTTGATGGGGCTTTGAATGTTGATGTGAATGAGTTCCAGACTAATTTGGTTCCCTATCCTAGGATCCACTTCATGCTTTCATCATATGCCCCAGTTATCTCTGCTGAAAAAGCCTACCACGAGCAGCTATCTGTTGCTGAAATCACTAACACTGCTTTTGAGCCATCATCTATGATGGTGAAATGTGATCCACGCCATGGAAAATACATGGCTTGTTGTTTGATGTACCGTGGTGATGTTGTCCCAAAGGATGTTAATGCAGCCGTGGCCACTATCAAGACTAAGAGGACTATCCAGTTTGTTGACTGGTGCCCAACAGGATTCAAGTGTGGTATTAATTACCAGCCACCTACAGTTGTGCCTGGTGGTGATTTGGCTAGGGTTCAACGTGCTGTTTGTATGATTTCCAACTCGACTAGCGTGGCAGAAGTTTTCTCGAGAATTGACCACAAGTTTGATCTGATGTATGCTAAGCGTGCTTTTGTGCACTGGTACGTTGGTGAGGGTATGGAGGAAGGTGAATTTTCTGAGGCGAGAGAGGATCTTGCTGCTTTGGAGAAGGACTATGAGGAAGTTGGTGCTGAATCAGCTGAAGGCGATGAAGATGAGGGTGAAGATTACTAGATTTCTGGTGTTACTTGTATGATGATGAATCAATCATTTGGTTGATCGTGTGTTTCAATTTGTTTCTGTTAATGTGTTATTGGTATGTGAGTGTGTTTGTTTTTCGTATTATTTGAATTGTCATGTATGAACTACATTTCCATCAAATGAAGGTGTTCGGTTTTCTTTTATTTGAATGATCATGTATGAATTTTCATTGTAATTGCACAAGCTGCAAGTGTTTTTGCTTGCAGTTCTAGATATAATTCAAATTTTCTTTGGCCATGGCCGTGAAGATTTCACTTGAACTTTTTTGTTTTAGGTACTTCTTCACTTCTGAATCCCCGATCGAAAGAACAAGTTGATCAGTGTCTTTAGCAATCGTTGACTGATGTTACAAATTAACATAACCAAAGTAGACCGATCAACTCCAAGAATTATCTCACATTCTCTGCAATTATTACAACTGAAACATTGGTTGAATGAAGGTGGGAAAATTCCCATCAAAATTCGAAGTCAGAGTTCAAGGCATCAAGAATCGCGATATATGGAGTCTCCGATATAGAGATATTAAACTTAATTAATTTACATACGGAGTTGGACAACTGAATAATTTTTAATTTTTGTCTGATAAACAAGTCATCATTAAACCAAGTTCTCAGAAACATCAACAACTTTATTAGCACGATATTACATATATTAATCATTTAACTATTTTTAATAATAGAATTAATGTAACACAATTTTACATGCATTATTTAATATTAGTCACTATCTATTTTCAATAATAAAAATATATTTGTCAATTATAACACGATTTTATATGTACGGGAAGATTAATAATATTGTGCATTTCCGATGGTGTATTTTCAATAAATATTATTGATGTTCAATAAGTTAGTAAAATAATTTAAAAAATGTATCGGATACATATCAAAAATAATATATATATATATATAAAATTTACATATTGGAAGCGTATCAGAAATTTTAAAAAATAAAAAAAATATAAAATAATTAAAATTTTGATGTGACACTTTGATTGGAGTCTCCATGGCGACACTCTAATTTATTCTAGAAATTCAGAAATCATAAGGTACACAACTACGAACAACATTGATAGGTAATTCATGCAAATCAGGTACTTTCAAATTCTAACTATAATATAAATATTAATACTTAGATTTGGGGGACTATTGTGGTGTGTAAAAACCATTCATAATGTTTTTTTTATACAAGTTCATGTATTACATAAATAATTATGCCTAAATTTGGGGGACTATTGTTACCAGTCAAAGTGTCACGTCGTAAGGAAAGTCAACAAAGATCCAATTGGTCAAATGCAAAGAAGTCAAACAAAGGCTGAAGCTCTTGTGCTGAAACACTACCTAAATGGCTGAAGCTCTTAAAGCGAAGCGATACATTAGAAATAAAAAAAGAAGCCAAAGCTCTTTAAACCACCCATACGAAGCTCCCTCCGGCCGAAGCCCTCAGTTCATTCGAAATCCTTGAAGCTAAAGCTGTCTTTTACAAGATTTGTGGACAATTTTTAGGATTGATTGATGTAACGTTTGTAATAAAGAATGTTAAATGTGTCAACTTAATGTATATGGTGACTAACCCGTTGTCAATATATTTAATATATGATAGATTTGGTGATGTGAGGCTTTAGTCAAGGAGATGAGGTCATGTGGTTATGATCCAACAATCACTACGTCGGTCAGAACTCTATAAATAGGTGGTCTTTGTAAATTATAAATAATGGTCTTTTGAATATTGATTCTAATATACAAGAATACATTTAAGAAAAAACACTATCAATATACCCTCTTGATTGTTCGACATTTGCTGGTTTGATATTAGGTGATTGACACTTTATTAGTGATTGTTTGTACGCAATCATCTTGGTCACTATCGTCAGTGCTCGAACATTTTTGTCTCGCGTCGTAAAGCATCTTCCGGGTTCACACGTTCTCCTTCTTCGTCCAGTTCTCGGGTCAAAACGCACCGGAACTTGTTTGAGTTAGCAAGAGTGGGCTCTGCATTTGTTGTCCACGTTGGCGTTGCGAAAAATGAGGTCAATAGTTTTTCCATGAGATTTTAGCAAAAATATTTTTAAGTACTTCCTATAGGTCTATAATCAATTAAATAACAAATTATGTAATAGAATGATTTAGAGGGTAATGATGAAAGGCATTTGATATAGTCAACTCAAAATTCATTTTGGATTCATATCTCAACAATGAAGATCACGTTATTAGAGCTCAAAACCAAAATTAAGCATCCATCTTAGTTCCCATTTCTTATGTTAATAATCTATAAACACATAATAGCATATTCGCACCTCCCAACAAACACATAGAGGCTTACAGTTGCAGTAGAAATTGACCAAACCATGGCTACGATCTACATCCTTTGGAGCTTGAAATCGGAAAATAAGAGTCCATTTTCAAGAGGTACTTTTAAAATTGGCTTGGTCAAACTCCTAATTTCCACTTTGAATTTTCAACAATTGCATATTTTCACAATGACCTTTTGAATGGTAAAAGACAAAGATGCCCTTAAGTAAACAATACAATTACAAAATATTGTTTTATCTAAAAGACAATACTACCCTTTGAGTTCACAAGGAAAAACCAAATACTTCTCACTTAAAATTTCAAAATCAACTAACTTTTCTTATATATTTATTTCAACACGGATAAAAACTCTCTCATTTTTCATTTACTTCAACCTCAAAATCTTAGAAATTGATCAAACACTGAATAAGAATCTTTTTTACATTTATCACTTTGAATCGGTAAGTATATTTATATATGTTTAATTTAATTTTCATTAAATTAGTATACATTTTTAATCGATAAATCTTATTTCGATATAGATAATATGCAAATAATTTTTTAACATATCTATAATTTTTTAAGCATAAACATGAAAAAAAATCATCTACAAGTATATCATGGTTGTAATAGTTGGCTGCTATGGCCGTAACAACCAACTGTTAAGTCTTTTCTTAAATCATGTTGTCCAGTGGTTGGGTCGATTTTCTGACTATTTTCTTATAATTAAAAATTATGTCGTCATGCAGAGTATATCATATGCGGAAATGTACTATGATTTACAAACTAGTTGAACGTCGATCCTTCTCATTACAATATAGAATTGAGATTTCAATTCAATGAGCATTTATCCATTCCGATTCCACGTATGAAGGATGCTTCTAATGTTGAAATGAATTATCTATTTGAATTGAACAAAATGCACACGACTCCTCTTTGCGTGACTTAGTGAGGAATAATGTTGCCGAAAGTGAACACGAAGATTCAGATGGAGGGGATTACAATGCCAATAACTTTTAGAACACAGTGAAGATAGTTTGTGAGGATGATGTGGTTATTTTCGAAACAATTGTTCCTCATCATGATCTTACTGTTACACATAGTATTTCGTCGGTCACAACAACGAGAATGATAATGAATTTATAAATGAGGATTTGATTGCTTTATCCTATCAGATACACGAGTGGGACGAGGGAGCAGGGGTTGGATCGAGTGGACTGTTATCTAATTTTTTACGTGCGGTTCCCGATGATGAAGATTTGTATATCGAGCAATTGTTTGAAACAAAAAAAGATTTGTAGGAAGCTGTGTACTGAATTGCACTGGAATACATCTTTAAGTTTAAAGCGAAGAAATCAAACAAATCATTGTTGACGACTGTCTGCATCGATGACAGTTGTTGTTAGCATTTACGAGCGATGAAGATGGACACGAATGAGTTATTTGTGGTTTGCAAGTATATACGAGAACATACTTACAAAGTGAAAATTCGTCGAAATGATTATAGGCAGACCCAAACATGATTTATTGGTCGATAGATAATACACAAGTATCAGGACCCACAGATGATCTACAGACTTTCGAACATCATTAAAGACATTCGTTGAGAGTACGGAGTAGTTATAAGTTACCAAAAGGCATGGATGGCCAAAGACTGAGCATAGGAGGATTTAATAGGTTTGGCAGAAGAGAGTTATGCTAAATTGGCCAGGTATTTCCATACACGAATACAACTAATCTTGGCTCGGCATTTTTTATTGAGACGGAGGGTGACGATTGCTTTAAAGTTTTTTTTTCCATGGTTTTTGGACAATGTATTCGAGCATTTTGAAATGTGATGCAACCCTTTATTGTAGTCGATGGTACAACTCTGAAAGCTAGATACGAAGGCAAGTTAATTATTACTATGTGTCGATGCCAACATCCAAATGTTTACCTTCTTGCATTCAGCATAGTCGATAGCGAGAATGATCATCGATGCGTTGGTTCTTCACAAAGATTAGGGAAGTAATTGGAGAAGTCGAGAACATTGACTTTGTAATTGATCGGGGACCATCTATAATAAATTGTATCGCTGAAGTTTTTTCCGAGTCACATCATGGGTATTGCATGTACCATATACAAGTCAACCTAAAGACTAAGTATCAGAACAAAGACATCATTTCATTGTTTAGGAGAGTGGCCGAAGCTTATAGTGTTGAAGAGTGTAATAAATTCATGGTAAAAATAGGAAGTAATTTGTTCCCAGAATGGGAGTATTTAACAAAAATGGAAATTGAACATTGGGTGCGATCACATTTTTCAGAACATCGATAAATATGATGATGTCAAACAATACGGAGTCTCTCAATGTAATATTCTAAAAGGATCGAGAGTTACCAATCCTTACAATGGTTGATAATATCTGCAACAAATTGCAGCAGTGGTTTCACGACCGACGTATGAAATTACAGAGTTACACGAGCATGCTAGCCATGACTCAGGATGATAAAATTTTCAAGGCTGCAGAAGTTGCGAGAAAATTAAATGTGAAACCACTGGATGAGTTGCACTTCTCCTGAAATGTGCATGTAATATGGCATACATTGTGGACTTAGCTGATAACACCTGCACTTGTAGTTGATTTTAGTTGGAGAGTTTTGCATGTGAACATGTAGTTGCAGTGACTGTGTATAAAAGCTTCGCAGCAAGAACCTTATACTTTCCTTATTACACGGCTGATTATTGGAAAATAGTATATGATGAGACTATTCCTCTACCGAATGAAGTCGAGTGGGAAGTTCTCGACCACTTCTTCCCACTTAATAGTTTGTTGCAACCCAAAGTTGAACTACATGATCCTGAACGTTCACGTTCGTCTAGAATACCATCTACCGGACCTTAATCGCGTAGGTGCGTTAGGTGCAGAGCAATAGGGTATACTCGCCAATTTTGTACAAGTCAAATTTCCCCAAATAACAATTATTTCACAATAAATAAACAATTAAAACACAATATTCACAATTATTTTACGATTAAATAAATAATCAAATACACAATATTTACAATTATTTTGCAATTATATAAACAATTAAGTATACAATATTTACGGATCAAAATTGAATTCATACAAATCTCACGCTAACTTATTCCTCGAATTCTGTATACAGGATTGGTTGATTCCATCAATTTTATATGTTATACTAAAAAATCTGATATATTTTATTACGAACATGCCACAATCGCCCCTACAAATTGTTGACATATGGTCAAACCATAAGTTTTTATTATAACAAATAATTTATGTTTATCTCTAATTTAATCTTTAAATTGATTACATGTTGGCAAAATGAGTCAAAACAATTGAACGAGAAGTTGTCAATCAAGGAAGCTTAAATGAAGATCGATCGAGCACTCATGGAAACAAGCTTTACGTTATTTCAAATCAAGCAACAAATCGAGCACTTGCGCCAAAAATGATCGAAGACTTTGTAACTAGATTTCTCTTGGCTCGGTTGTAAAGGTAAAACACTTTAATTCTTATCAATGACACTTTGAGCTCAGGTAATGGTTTTTTTGTACACGATAAAATTTACGAGACGAAAATATTTGCACAAAATTATTTCTCAAAGGGAAATTTTTTCAATCTATTTCTTGAAAACTATCAAAACAAACTTGCATTGAAAAATCAACTAAAAACGTCATTGATTGCAAACAACACAAAAAGAAAAACGACATTGACCAAGTCTGGTCATCCGGACGTCTGGTTCACAAACAACGGTCCATTTTTTGACCGTTTTGATAAAGTTGCTCAACGGCTAGTTGGGTCGTTTGGTCCTGAACCAGACGTCCGATTGGACAGAATGTTTGACTTTTTCAACTGCTATAGATACAAATTCACCTACCATTTGAAAATAACTTTTGAGCATTCAGTTTGATACTCCTTGAGCTTACATTCATCTCTTAAATTATTTTGGTCTTGAAAAATCTTTGATCAAAGTTAATTATTGAAAATCATTTTATACATCAAAAATTTACACACCAAACACTTAAGCTTCATTCATTGCCATCCATTAAAGTGTTTGTTTATTTCTCTTCTTATACTTAACCTTGTATTCATCATTTACTAAGAAGAGAAGATCCCACTTGTAAACTCAATTTAAATTGTGGGTCGTGTTGATGTCCCGAAAAGCTCAACATTGTAAAATGATTGGTGCTCCTTGGTTATAAGTTACCGAAAGCGTTGTAAATGATTGGACTGCACCATAAGTCGATCAACATAGCGAAAAATGCTTTAATCATGCCGGAGAGTTTGGTAATAGAGGACGTAGATCATTGCATTGGATCGAAACTCCACAACTATATCGTTTGCACTCTCTACCTCTTTTACTTAAAGCTTTTACTTTGTGCAAATTACGTTATTTCACTAATTTGCTTATTTGTGTTTAGGTGTCTTCATTTATTATATTAAAACTTGTGTTATTAACGAAAAGGTTTTAATAACCAATTCACCTATCTTGATTAGCCAATCTTGGACTTTCAATTGGTATCAGAGCAACGTACTCACCTTCTTAAAGATTTCATAATCTTGAGTAATGGCTAACACCATGTTTCAAAATCTTGAGGGGCAGTCCACAAACCGACCTCCTTTCTTTGATGACACACACTACAATTATTGGAAGGCTAGGATGATGATCTATATTCAATCAATTGATTATAATACTTGGGAAATAATTAAATATAGTCCCTATGTGCCTACAAAGACAATTAAGATTGATGGAAGACCCGATCAAAATATTTCCAAACCTAGAGAGAAATACAATGAAGAAGATAGAAGAAAATTGTCATTAAATGCTAATGCCAAAAATTTATTTTATTGTGCACTAGATAGAAATGAGTTTAATAGAATTAGCACATGTGATTCAGCCTATGATATTTGGCATGCTCTCGAAGTTATTCATGTTGGGACAAGTAAGGTTAAAGAAACTAAAATAACTATGTTAGTTAAAAAATTCGAAAATTTCTTTATGAAACAAGATGAATATATTGTTAATATGATCACTCGTTTTACCAATATTGTGAATGGTTTAAAGGGTTTTGATCGCAAATATACTAACGGTGAACTTGTAAACAAAATGCTTAGGTCGCTCTTGGAAGAATGGAGCTCTATACAAATGTTGATAGAAAACACCAAGAATGTGAATACATATCCCTTGGAAAAACTTTATGGAACATTGATGACCTATGAGCTCAACAATGCCGAAATCAAAAAGAAGACAAGAAAAAGCAAAGAGGAATTGATAAGTGTGTTTTTGTACACTTATTTAATACTTAAATATATTTATTATTGATAAAAAGAGCGAATTTCTACTCACAATTATGTAATTATTGTTTTCGTAGGTAAAAATCACCCAAATGAAAGAAAATAAGACAAAATGAAGAAACATTTGCGATGGTTGCTAGATTAGAATCCATTTGCTTGCTCCTTGCATTTGCATGTCATAAATATTTTACTCTTTATCAAATGGATGTTAAAAGTGTGTTTTTGGATGGATTTATTTAAGAAGAAGCGTTTGTTAAACAACCACCCAACTTTACAAATCACAAGTTTCCAAACCATATCTTTAAACTTAGAAAAGCTCTTTATATCATAAAACCAACTCCTAGAGCTTGGTATGAACAGTTGAACAAATTTATACTCTCAAATGATTTTTCAATTGGAAAGGCGGATACTACTCTTTTTATTAAAATCCATAAAGATGATATACTTATTGTTCAAATTTATATGGATGACATTATTTTTGGGGCAACAAATATTCATTTTTGTAAAGAATTTTCGAAAAGCATGAACATGAATTTGAAATGAGCATGATGGAGAACTTAAGTTCTTTCTCGAACTTCAAATTAAACAAACATGTGATAACATATTCATAAATCAAAGTAAGTACATATTAAACATGTTAAAGATGTTCGATATGAATGATTTAAAGCCAATGAATACTCCGATGAGAACACCCATAAAGCTTGACAAAGATGATCAAGGTAATTCCGTCGACGTCACTAAATATCGAGGTATGATCGGATCCCTTCTTTATTTAACCGCTAGTAGGCCCGATCTTATGTTTAGTGTATGTTTATGTGCTCGATTTCAATCAAATCCTAAAGAATCTCATCTTAAAGCCGTAAAAAGAATATTTAGATATCTTAGTGGGACTCGAATCTTAGGACTTTGGTATCCTAAAAATACTTACATTGACCTACTTAGCTATTCGGATGTCGATTGAGCCGGATGTCAAATTGATCGAAAAATCACTAGCGGCACTTGTGCCACTTTCTAGGTTTTGCTTTAGTATCATGGTTTAGTAAGAAACAAAATTCCTTGACATTATCTACGGCCAATGCCAAATATATCTCGACTGCAAGCTGTTATGCACAAGTGCTATGGATGAAACATACACTTAATGATTTTCATTTATATTACGATCATATTCCTATTATGTGTGATAACACTGGTGCCATAAATTTGTCTAAAAATCTCGCTTTGCACTCTTGAACTAAGTATATTGAAAATAGACATCATTTTGTTAGAGATCATATTCAAAAATGTGCTCTTGTTGGAGTTTGTCGATACCGAAAACCAATTGGCTGACATCTTCACCAAACCTCTTGCACTTGAGCGTTTTACCTTCATTCGAAGAGGTTTAGGCATAATCGATGAAAATGAGGTGTAAAAATTATGTGATCAATATCCACTTTCTGGTGATCCGGACGAGGAACCGAACGCCCAGTTCAGAACCGGATCATCCAGATCAAAGTCCAATTTGGCAGAAAGACTTTTTGCCAAACTGGATGTCCGGTTCAGTGAACTGAAACGATTTTAAACCGTAAACGTCTCATTCTTTCTCATTTCTTCCTCATTTCTCTCCCTAAATCTCGTCTTCACACCTCACCTTATCACCTCTAAACATCAAATACACATCTATTTCTCACAAAATTTCACTTTTCATATCAAATTCTTCATTTTCACACAAAAATTTCGAACCCTAGATCTCAAACACACACCTTCAATCTTCACCCATGGAAAGCACTAGAAGCAAATGGAAATGGCTCAAGACCATGGTACAACGCTCTCCTCCACCTTCTTCCAATGAGGATACCGATTTTGAACCCGATGTGTCAGTCAACCCTTTTGCAAAATAACCCATTTTAATTGGTAAGAACATCAATTTTACCATTGAAGCACCTGCATTTCAAATTGAGGAAACTTTTGAAAACGTAGGTTGGATTTCTATTGCCACAATAGAAGAAAATACATACTCACGTCTTATGCAAGAGTTTTATCATAACATGGCAATTTCACATTCAAATGAAATTTCATGTTTTATTAAAAATAAACGTGTTGTTATAAATCGAGCACTCATTCGTGACCTCTTAGAGCTTGAAGAATGTAGCACTCAAATATTTTTACACAAAACACATCCCAAGCTCGACGGTTATACCTCTACCGAAGCTTGTCGTCGCGTCACCGGGAAAGAAATTGAAAATATCATCAAAGTTAGTGCACATCAATTATCTCTTCTGCTAAGTGTGATTTTTACACTTATTCAGAAACTAAAAATAACGACATTTGATAGTTCTTTTGAAAAAATATATTCTAAATTGTTGTATTTTATGTTTAATAGGTCAAACACTTTGAATGGAAAAAGAATTGAAGGAGAAAAAATCCAAAATTCAAGGATTAACTTACATTACGTGAAAGAGATAAGGATTTGGAAATCAAACATTAATTAATTGGGCCTCAACTTGGATGGACTTTATTTGGATTAAAAATAATTAGGTTTCTCACACACACACACACAGAGAAATCTGGCAGCAGCTGAAGAAAGAATTAATTCTAGATTTGTTTACGTTTGGTCAATTTTCGGTGATATCGTTCCACTTTTGCTTATTTAATTTCAATATTATGTTAGGCTAAATTCTTACATTGCTAAGATATTGATGGACCTTTGTTTTGAAACTTTTAGGATTAATTAATTATTTTGACGTTAATTTGTTTGAATGCGTGGATATTTATTATGGTTTAGTTTGATTTTCAATAAATTGGCCACTAGTTGAATTGTTTGTAGATTTTATTATCATAAAGAGAGGTAATATGATCGTTAGCACGTAGTAATAATCATTGCGAGATTCGATAGAGGATAGAGATATACCTCTATGCTTTGTACGATTTTTTTAGATGTTCTAGTTCGTTTAATACGTTCTTATATGTTGGTATTTTTTATAGAGATATAAAAAGGTCGCATATAGGATTAGATTTAATTGCTATCGAAAGAAACATTTAAATAAATCTGGAACTTCTACGAACTCGCATGATAATAATGAGTCATTTTAATTGTTGTACTAAAAGTGGATTAATAAGGGGGATTCTACATCTTAGCAATACATTTTTGAAATTTGATAAACTTTTACTTTGATTTATAGTACGTGATAAATTAGACATGGATTTATTACAAATTATTATTGCTATTCGATTAAGGTTATTTTAGCTTTAACTTGATAAAACACGAATTTCTTGTGGGTTCGATACTTTACACACTACTATATTACTTGATCATGATCCCGTTTACTTGCGGGTTTTCAAACGGTCATCTTCCATATAAAGTTTTACGCAACATTATTGCAAATGTCATTGTTCCTCGGAAAGACCATCGAGATGAAGTGAGCGTTTTTGATCTCTTCTTTCTCGATTTCCTTTGAGCTCAACATGATGCTATTCTAGCACAATAGGCGAACATTCAAGCTCAATAGCATACCTTCTATGTTCACTTTTATGCCATGTTTCCTCATCCTCCTCCTTCGGAGTCTTAGTTCTTGATCGCTATCGGTTTATCATGCCTTGTTCTTACTTTGGATATTTTCATGTTGTTAAATGTTTCATTTTGCATTATACTCTCCATGATTTTGAAATTTCATTTTGCTATGTTTTGCTTATGCTTTTCTATGATCTATTCTCTTTGTTTATCCTAAAAGGGGGAAACACATGAGATGATTCGCATGCTTAATCTGAATAAGAAATGGGGAACTCTTGATCTATAAAACATCGGTGGAACAAAATTGCAAATGTTTGAATTGTTTAAATTATATGAGATACTCTTTTTATTACAAATCATCTATTGTTTGTTATAATAAAAAAGGAAGAAATTGTTGACCTATGGTCAAACTATATGTTTTGATTATAACAAATAATTTATGTTTATCTCTAATTTAATCTTTAAATTGATTACAAGTTGGCAAAATGAGTCAAAACCATTGAATGAGAAGTTGTCAATCAAGAAAGCTCAAAAGAAGATCGATCGAGCACTCACGGAGACAAGCTTTACGTCATTTCAAATCAAGCAACAAATCGAGCACTCGTGCCAAAACTGATCGAAGACTTTGGAACTAGATTTCTCTTAACTCGGTTGTAAAGGTAAAACACTTTAACTCTTATCAATGACACTTTGAGCTCAAGTAATGGTTTTCTCCTACACGAAAAAATTTACGAGACGAAAATGTTTGCACAAAATTATTTTTCAAATGGAAGTTTTTCCAATCTATTTCTTGAAAACTCTCAAAACAAACTTACATTGAAAAATAAACTAAAAACATCATTGATTGCAAACAAAACAAAAAGAAAAACGACATTGACCAACTCTGGTCATCCGGACGTCCGGTTCGCCAGCAACGATCCATTTTTTAATCGTTCTAAAAGAGTTGCTGCTCAACGGTTAGTTGGGTCGTCCGGTTCTAATCGGACGTCTGGATGGTTGTCCTGTTGGATAGAAAGTTTGGCGTTTTTCAATTGCTATAAATACGAACTTACCTACATATAAAAACAACTTTTGAGCATTCAATTTGATACTCTTTGAGCTTTAATTGATCTCTTATATCATTTATTATCAAATCATTTTGCTCTTAAAAAATCTTTGATCAAAGTTAATTCTTGAAAATCACTTTAAACATCAAAGATTTACACACCAAACACTTGAACTTCATTCATTGCAATTCATTAAAGTGTTTCCCTACTTCTCTTCTTATACTTAACCATGTATTCATCATTTACTAAGAAGAGAAAATTTCACTTGTAAACTCAATTTAAATTGTGGGTTGTGTTGAGGTTTTAGAAAGCTCAACGTTGTAAAATGATCGGTGTTCATTGGTTGTAAGTCATCGGAAGCGTTGTAAAGGGCTAGATTGCACCATAAGTTAATCAACACAGTGAAAAAGGCCTTGTTCGTGTCAGAGAGCTTGGTAATGAGGAACATAGATCATTGCATTGGATCGAACCTCCACAACTATAGCGTTCGCACTCTTGATCCCTTTTACTTAACGCTTTTACTTTATACAAATTATGTTGTTTCACTTGCTCATTTATTATATTAAAACTTGTGTTATTAACAAAAAAGTTTTAATAACCAATTCACCTCCTTCTTGGTTAGTCAATCTTGGACTTTCACAGATAAATAATAATGTATTAGTTTGGTACAGTGTAACTAAAAACTATTTTTTCAAAATTAAAAAATGATAAGTACTTACGATTACGACTGCTTTATCGTTGTCGTATCTTGCATGATGATTAATCTGTTCTGCATAATTACCCCCGATCGTCTAACCATCAAAGGAACAATCACAACCATCGACTCTAGGTAAAGCTCGAGCTGACCCCATGTTAGATAAGAACGATCGAAGTCGTACACATATATAGTGGAATCAGCAAAGACGATCTTCATGACAAAACGGTGATGATTTGCGATCACTAGAATGTACATATGCATACGACCCTCCTGTAACTTTCTCCTGACACTCAGCTATATCCCTAACCCACTTGAGTATATATTCGGGCACCATGTACTCATTATCCATAAGTTGGAGCAACTGCTACTCAATGATAACGACATATAGGAACTCGGTGCTCAATATGACTCAACAATGAATGTCAAATGATCTCGGATATCTTTGAGCTTGATCACGCAACAAGTCCATTGCCATGTCGACGTGCTACATCAGGAAACACTAATAAAAAAATAGAGGAAGTTATTTCATTAATAAACAAAAAAAAAACTTATGTAAATATAATAAATAACAATTGCAATACTACACTTACATTGTTGGCGAGCCAAGCTCCCGAAGTCGTGATGTCATGAAACCACTTTATAGGCGTTCCAGATTGTCCTTTGAGCTATCCTGTGGCTAGTTTTGAAAAAAGAAATAGAAAAACTATTAAAAGAAGCATAGGTGAGTTAATGTAGCGTACTTCACTAAAATCATAAAATACTTACATGGGTATAATTCTTCTTCACTTTGTCTCGAATGCATTTCACTTGGCACGATCCATCACTCGAAAGAGATAGCGGTACATCCCATCGACGAACGTCCTCCTCTTCACCTCAGCCGTAAAGGGAGAAATGACATATTGTGATGGTAATCTCAACCTTTTGTCGACCACCTATTCCGGCACATCAACAACATGCTTCTTAACTCCCTCCGCCCTAGGGCTCGCCACCTCATCCGTTATCGATGCCACCTCTCTGCCTTGAGCCCGCCACATCTTTCGTCATCGGGGCCATTCCCTATGTCCTATAGACCACTACTCATCCGTCATCTCCTTCTCTGTCACCTTTCCCGTACCCATCGGGGCTACTCCCTCTCATTCCACAGATAACAAAAATGATTCTAATGCACCATTATCTGTTCACAACGTTGTGTGACCCTTATCTCCATCACCCCTTCGTGTGCCTGTTATATCTCCTCTAAGCATTGCAACCTCATCTTGAAGTTCTCATATATGGCCTCGTAGCACTGCAGCATTATGACGTAAATTTGATACCTGCCGCTCAACCCTCATCGTAGTGCCCCTACTTCCTCTCGTAGCGCACCCATCTTCCTTCTCATCTCTCGTTGTAACGCACCTACCTTATCTTGTAGCGCGCCCACCTTCTCTATCATCTCTCGTCATAATGCGCCTATCTCTTCCACCATAAATAGTCATGCAGACATACATATCATCAAAATAATGACTATGATCGTGTGCTGGAGATCCACATGGGAGATGTCTGAATGGAGGAAAATGAGATCTCCTCGACGGAGGTGATCTCATCGACGGAGGTGATTGTCATTCAACTGGACCCCGCTCCTACACAAATAAAAATATTAAAAATTATTAAATTAGTTAAATATGTTAACCTATACAAAACGATAATCAATAAATTATATTCAATTCATATACCCAATCTCGATCCAGATGCGGACATCTAGTCATGTCGAGTATGTAGAATAACTAATTCATGCACAAAACCTCAACTCTCCTCCTTCGTCAGTTTCAACTCAATTAGGACTTCAAGCTGACATATTGATAGTTCAACTATTTAATGATCATGTGGTGAAATTCTGAAATAACTTACAATATAAATCGCAAATGTGTAACACTCACTTGAGAGTCGTCGAGGAGGGCTGAGAACTTTTGCCAGATGGACATTAGTTTGCTGGGAATGTTTGCCAACGGTGCATCGGAGGGCAGTGTGCCTCCCCTTGTCTAGCAAATCGAGTATCCCAGAGGAGGACAGTTTCATATGCCCAGATCTAAAACACATACAATTATTATATATAAATTCAGTATAAAAAATATTTTATATTAAACATTTAACTGCACTATCGGGGACAATCCATAAGTATTTTACTTACGTATGGACCCCTTGGGCTTTGAGTGTGATCTGGTGAAGATGTGTACGGTGTTCTCAAAACATCTCCGGCCCCATGGATGGTTGTTGAACGCATTGATGTCAACAACTTTCAAATCGAAAAGGTCGATCGCAGTCTTCTTGTGATAACAGTTCACCACGATCTCAATGATGTAGACCAGTCCTAGCTTCAATATGTCCAACATTTGGTCATACTTCATGATTGCGCTGATCAACTACAGTATAAGCACTGTTCTCTGTCCTTGAAAATACGTCTCGTGCATCATATTACTTCTTTGAGTACCGTCAATAGCTGCCTCATTGCATGTTATCTTTAGTCCAATCATGAAGGCAAACTCAAACAAGAAGAAAGTAGCTACCTTGCCCTCGAGGTCGAAGTTGATGGTATTGCCGTCGACTGACCTATACAGCTAACATAGTAATGCATCAATAATATGCCCAAAGTAGTGCACCCATCTCAACTGATACATTGGTTACATGAAGGACTGATGTAGGATATTTTCGTGTTGATCATTCAAAAACTTCAATACAATAATGACACTATAAAAACTAGTGTTCCATGCACATTTACCCGCCATCTGTCTCAACTCCGCACCTAAATGGTACTAAATCCTGCAAACAATTAAATATTATAACTTTCAACAAAAGATAATTGAATAGAGCACAATCTCAAATAATTAAGTGAATTACATACATAAATCAAAAGAAAAATAAATTGAGGAAATAATAAAAATTAGAAATTAAGAATTAAAAATAATATTAAATTGAAAAAAATATAGTTATATGTAAAGAAAACAAATTAAGAAATTTTAAAACTATTTCAAAAACAATTATAACAGAAAAAAAAATTAAATAAAAGGAAATTATGAAAATTAAAAAAGCATACAAATATTATTTAATTAAAATTTAAAAAAATTAAAATTTATCATAAACATAAAAGAATTAAAAATAATTTTAAATAAAAAAAATAAACAATTGAGAAATTTTAAAATTATTTCAAATATATTATAAGGGATATTTTCAAAAATGTCTACTTTTATGAGTGTGAATTGAAAAATGTCATTTTTTTTTTTTTTTTTTATAATTCTTGTAAAAATGGCCAAATTTGATACCATATTGTCTAATTTACCCTTAATAAAAAGATTTCTCTATATTCTTTTTGTTTTGTTTTTTTCAATTTAACACATATTTCAAGAAAAACAAGTGGCTTTCCATGGGAAGCCACCATACTTGGTATTGCCGTCGACTCTCATTATTTCTTGGTAGAAGATATTTTTCTTTGCAATCTTATTTTGTATTGATAAGCTTAGGGTTTAATAATTTCATTGAATTGAATTATCCAAATAAGTAGTAGATTCACTCTTCAATAATTTAAGTTGGTTTGACTTGCAAACAATCTTATGATGATCACCTCTTCATTTCTACCCGTTCTTTGCAAGTCAAACCAACTCATTGAACAAAATGCCTGCAGAGTTTATTCTAAAAATAAAACTCAATGATTTACATTCTAAATACAAGCTGATGCGATAGAATGATAGAGATAGCTATTGTTTGGCTACTATAAGAATTGCACATAATATGTGCGGAGTCATTATGGGAAAAGATAATTCACCGAAACAGTAAACAAGGCTAATGGGAAAAGTCTTTTGCTCAATATGCCAAAATCCAACATTTACTTAACAACAATAGAAGAAATATTTAACCCTCTTGTCAAATTTCTTCAATAATAGTTCAAAAGATAGATACATATTTGCTTCGACCTGAACAATACACATGTAACTGAATGAGGTTAATTGCTCACGTATCTTCTCGAAAAAATCTGAATATGTTCTTGATTGAGGCTATCTTGTGCAAGACCAGCGCAACATCCTCGGAATGTCGTCACCAATCTTGCTCGAGAATCGTGCTCCCAACTCTGGGATTACTTCATACACCTACAACTGCAACACATTTATAACAGTGTTACGATACACGGAGAGACAAACAAATGTGCAATGCATAACACTTAAATCAAATGCGGACACATGTATACTTGTACAACAAGAGGGAATCCGTACAACGTGTAAGACATCCGGTCACAATCGTTGACTTTTGCCAAGTCTTCCTTCCTCCCCCATTTACAAATTAGTGATTTGATAAGAGGCTTAAAACATACTATCCCCCATAGATAGGCATTGAAAAAATCCAAGTCGTCCACAATGGAAAGAGTATCGGGATGTATCTTCACACTTGGTCTCTACAATTGAATACCCCTTCAATAATTAGTGCCAACCCAAGCTTGTAACGATCGTTACGGTTGGCACACTTGAGGAAAACCTTCTCTAGGTCGCTACAAGAATTGTATCAGTTTGTTAGATGTATATAAAGAATTTCGGGTGCTTGTTATGCTTTACAAAGAATTTTAGCAGGAAACTAAACAAATCATAATCAGAATTTCGTACTTCGATGCTCAAGTCTCTAAGTAATCATAATTTCAATAATGAGAATTTCCTCCACCAAAGAACAAAACTTGTCCCATGAAAAGTTTCATGAACATCGAACAAAAAAAAATATGAATGACTTGAATGTACAAATTTTATTTGCTTGCAACGTCAGTACTAATTAATATCTAGAAATAGTTCTAGATAAAATAAAAACAAAATATTTCAGCGTGTTGGTCTATTTAGTCCAATCTTAAATAGAATTAAAAGAAAATAATCAACTGCTATGAATAAGAGAAGAAGATACAATATTTTACAGCAACAATTCAAGAAATTATTAGTACCAAAATGCTAGAAAAATTAGGTTCTTTTGTTCAAATCAGAGTCTTCTCAACTTTCAAAGAAAGTAAGGATAATCATTAATCAAGTTTGACTCAGATTCTTAATGTTTTGGAGCATTTTTCGTAATAAATAATATTATTTGAAATTTCTAATAGATTAGATGTGGAGTACGGTCGACTATGTGTAATAACTACATGCATGATGTCCTCTAAGCACCCAATATTGAAAGAAACTCGATCCCCCTAATCCTCAAAACTTTTAACAAACAATCTTTTAAATCAGTTGTTCTTAATTTTGGAAGAATTTTTATAAAGAATATAGACATCAATCCCGTTTCTTTGCAGCGAGACAGGTTAAATGTTAGAATGTGATAACACAAACGAATTTTCAATTTAGGAGTACAAGATAATTTCAAACTCTAATTACAACTTTACCAATTCATTTACATTTTCTACATGGCTAACGAACAAAAATTATGCCACTTTTTCTAATGCTATTTGTAGATGATTTAGATACATAATCAACTTCACGAAAACAATTCTTCATTACTTCAACAAACAATTTTTTAGAAGAATATCATAATAATGACCCAAACAGTTCAATAGTAGACAAGGTTCAGTCAAAATACATACAAATTAATCCAGAATCATTAGAAAATTGTCCATAAAAAATGGATATCATACCACTGATACACAATGAAGAAATAGACACCCTTTTACTTCAACTCGTCTGCCTTTTCGATAAACCCAGGTACATGCTTCATGCTGCAAAACCCACCCAAACCATATTAAAAAAATGCACAAAACTAAAACACAAGCACTTGTATAATCCGCCCAAAATTGACCCATTCAAAAAAATACTTCATTTTAAGTAAACTAGGATGCACATACAACTAGCAGGTAGGGACAGAGGAGAATTGATTTCAAATTAAACATCTATTGTTAACATAAGAGTTGCAAAGTTCAGGGATATAAATGTGCTTTCGACAGTACAAGATGTGAACTTTTTTTTCCTTTTCCTCTTCATTTCTTGGTAAATAATCAACAAGTGGACTTCGAGCTTAATTAGGAATTGTCGCTCTCTTCTTTTCTTTATTTTGGATTCCTATCCAAAAGTTTGTGTTTATTCTTTTTCCTTACGGACATGAAAGATCTGTTACCAGAAGGACTTTGCACCAATACTTCTTAACGAGAGCCGAAAGACACGACTAAACCACTCTAATTAAAATTAAATAGTTAAACCTATTTAGTAGGTCAAAGTTGCTAAGTTTTGATCTTCAGCGAGTAATTAATTAATACCAAACTTATACCCAACACTAATTTCTAGATCCTTCACAACTTTCGAGCGCTCCCTCTTCCTCCACATATATATACCTCCGCCACCTCCGCCGCTTATTCACTTCAAAACTATTTTTGATTCCAATATTAATCCTACTACCTATGCCCACACCTCAAGAAAAAAAGAGCAGAAATTTAAAATGGCTTCATCGGAGCCAGAGCTGAGATGAGATTCATCTCCAGCGTCGCCGTCTCTCGAAGAATTAAGCACGAGAGGGGCCATCGCCTTCCTTTTTCCATGGATCCTCCGATGAAACGTGTGTTTGAATTGTTTAATATTTGAGAAAACGTGCTCTATGACCAGAATGAATTTTTTCCAAAAAACCACAATAAAGAAAATACAATAAGGATGACATAGCAAAGTATTAAAAAATCTCAGCCAAGGCTTCTTGATCACAGTCGCGGAAGAATTATATTACCAAAAATTCTCACCTCTAATACCTGCATCCAGGTAAGGGGTCCCAAAGTTGGAAGCGGTGGGGCTCACGGGGTTCAGGGACAGCGCTCCCGAATTTTTTTTTGAAATTAAAATGAAGGAAATTGGTACGTTGTGATAGAGAAATAAAACAAATGAACATAAATTAATATACATTATTAACAAAAAAATCAAGAAACGTATAAAATAAAGTACTAATCTTTAATTTTAAAAAAATCATACCTTATCACAAGCGTTCATTTCGAGTTCTCATACTTTGGATCGGTAGGATTTAAGTTTTTTATTCATTTGACGACAAAATAGTAAATACAAAAATATAAAATTTTAAAATTAAAAAAAAAATTGTCAAAAAATTCGGGGGGGGGGGGGGGGGGGGGGGGCCGGGTCGCCCCCAAGACCCCCTGCCTGCATCCTCCATCACTGCGAGCAAAACCATTCCCCTTCTCCAGCCAAACACGACCTGTGGCAGCGATAATCAAGAGGAAAAAAAAATTTCTGTGATTTTACAACGTAATATTGCGCTTGAGATGAAGGAAATGGATGAAATGAGGTACGGTTTCAAAAGGGGAGTGATGTCACGAGACTGAGAGAGAAGGAAATGGGTGAAATGAGCGAGACGGAGAGAGATAGAGTGAGATTTTAACCGGGCTAACCCAATTTCTTTTAAACTGATCCGACTCATGAGTGAGGATTTTCATAATTGTAATAAGGGTATTTTGGTCTAAATTATTGCAAAATGGACATTTGAAATTTTTGAAGACATTTTTACAAATGATCATGTGAAAGTAGATATTTATTGTAATTTCCACTATATATAGTAAGAAAAAAACAAATTAAACAAAAGGAAATTATGAAAATTAGATAAAGAATATAAATTTTATTTAATTAAAATTTTAAAAAATAAATTAATAAATATTATAAATATGATTTAATTAAAATTTAAAATTATATTTTATCATAAAAAGAAAATAATTAAAAATTTTAAATTGAGAAAAAATATATTAAAAAAAAGTCAGACCGACAATCGGCGACACGACTGTTAACAATCGGCTAGGTTGACTATTTTCTCACCAAAAATGGTGAGAAGTCGCAATTTTCGACAACATTAAGTCACCAAATAGTAATATATACACATACTACACCCGATAATCTACTTAAATAATGAAGATAAAACATTACATAACAATTTAATCCACAAATTTTTGAAACACGATAAATGAAAAACCAATCTCATGATCCTTAAAAAAAAAAAAAAACTAACCTTGTTGAAAATAATGAACGATGTGTGGTGGTCGGCGTTGGATTGACTATGAGGATGCTTTTTCGACCGGATCCCGATAGTAGACTGTGTGAGTAATTTGAAATTTATTTTTCCCCTCCACAGTCTCCACTCAAATAGTTGGCAGAAGATGATGGCATTTTTGAATTTTGGTATTTAAATTAACCTTTTGTGCTTTTTAATTGTTTTTTTAATGGTCAAATCTCACTATGAAAAATATGGCCGAGTCAATCAGCCATTTCCTTGTATTTCCTCCCATTTTCATATACCCAAACCCTAAACCCGCTAGTGCATGTTTGGCTAAGCTCAATATTTAACTTATAATTAAGTTTACTTATTCTAAGCCCCTGTTTGGTTCACATTAAAATTCGATTTTAATTTCAAGTCAAGGTCAACAATTAATTTTAAACATACATTTCATGGGGTCCACAAATTTTCAATTACACATTTTATTAATTTTTATCATATTCTACTAAAAATCCGATTTTAATCTATGCCAAATATGGCTTAAATGAGGAATTCTTTTTCTAGCATTTAAAAATAATGAACGTAATAAAGAAACTTCACCCAGAAGACGTTCTCTCCAATTTTATCAATTGGAAAATTGAGCATAAGCTTTATAACAAAATTATAATTCCAAGGGTTCAGAGATTTTTTTATTCACTTGTTTTGACTTTTTTGTCACATTATTTATGAAAGGTTGGAAAGAGAAATGCTACACGTAGCATCTGATTTACAGAAATTACACGTGGCAAGATTTATACCATCTTTGACAAAAAGAAACACAGTTAGTCCAATTGATAGTAATGAAATTTTAGATAATGAAAACTTTAAATAAATCTTAAAACGAATGGAAAATTTCTTTAAATATTTACTCTTAGGGAAAGTTATATCGGAAACTAAAACAGATATGATCACTCAAGAATCCTTACAAGCAGAAAGAGAAATGAAATTATTAAAAATCTGTGATAGGTGTGAATTAAACGAATATACTAAGAAATTCGAAAAGATATATATCAAAGCATCTAAATTCATAAAAGGATGGAATTTATCAGAAGAAGACGTAAAATTATTAAATAGATATTTTCTTAAACTACTTTGACCATGGGGTCAGAAATTACGAATATACTAAGAAATTCGAAAAGATATATATCAAAGCATCTAAATTCATAAAAGGATGAAATTTATCAGAAGAAGACGTAAAATTATTAAATAGATATTTTCTTAAACTACTTTGACCATGGGGTCAGAAATTATTTGAAAATTACCAAATTTATTGGAATAAAATAGAATGGGAAGATCATAACCACAAAGCTGATACTTTAGGAATGAGAACTTTATTCGCTAAGAGAAAAATATCTGAATGGTGTAGAAAATCTATATACCAATACCTATTTAAAAAATATGGTAAGAAAACAAGTTTATGCTGTTATGGAGAAATAGCAGCAGTACTGCAATTTGGTTGTCACCAACCGCCTAAGAAACCATATTATAAAAGGAAATTTAAGAAGTATCTTAAACCTTGGAAGAGAAACAAAGGATTTAAGAGCCACAAGAAATATTTTAAAAAGAAAAAACCTTGGAAAAGAGAATATAACCAACATAAGAAATCTCAGAAAAAATCTAAAGAAGAATTTTATAAAAAATGTAAATGTTTTATATGTAATAAAATAGGACATATATCTCACAATTGTCCTAATAAGAATAAAAGAAAAAATGTTAAAGCCATTAGGATAATGGAAGAAATAGAATTCGACTCAGACTATGAGATAATCGAAGACTTAGACGAATTATTTGAAACAGACTCAATATATGAGCTAGATATAGAAGAAATTGAAGAATCAAACTTTGAACAGATTTATATGAATCAATAAATTATAGATACTATTGAAACCAACTTAGATAATGAAGAAGGAACTTCATAAACAATCGTGTTTGATGAAGAAAGATATGGAGTCATAAAAAAACAAATATCTTTAAAAGATAGAGATGTTTTTGTAAGACCAATATTATCTTGATTTAATAAAACAATATATATTGCTAAATATGATGAAGTACCTATTAACATCGAAAATGTTAAAGGCAACACTACTATACCTTTAATAACTAAAGAATGTGTTAATAGAGAATTAACAAAAATAAATAGATCTACTAGGAAAATATTAAAGAACATAGTGATTGAAGGAGTCCAAATAATGATCAAATGATACTTTAGAGAATGAATGAATATTCCTATACAAATGTACTTAATGGATAACAGAATACTTCATGATCCTATAGACGCTATATTAGGAGTTGTCTCTAGAAATCTAGTATATAAGAAAATTATATTTACTATAAGACCTGGATTTGCCATGTCCTTATTAGATGAAAATTTAAGTATGGGATCAATCTATATCATAGAATTGATAGATTAATTATGCCGCCAGAAGTAAAGTTGTAACTTTACATTGTAAAGTTTTATATGCCTTTACTACTACACACCAACAGGAAATCAATAAAGTATCAGGAGATTTTATACAAATACATGAAAATTTTAGAAACCTAGCACAATTTACACCACCAAGAATGTTAAGTAATAATAACATTTCGTTACCACAAGATATATTGCTTGATTTTCATCAGCAATCTAGAAGAGTAGATAATAATGTAGGAAATCAAGGATTAATTACCTTGAATACCTCTGGATAACTTATAGTTAGAATGTCTAGTAGAAGAATATAAAGAAGTATTAGTATTAGAGAACTCTCAAACTCTAGTAGAACATCTACAAGTAGAAACTACCAAATAATACCTAGAAATATCATTGATGTTGTAGCGACCGAGAATTTTTAAATAAAATAAAATTATTTTCTCGAAAAACATGTCGCTAAATTTTAAACCCTATCGTTAAAATGAAAACGCGTTCGTCTAACTGTTATAAACGAATTTAAATTATTTCGAATCGAATTCAGTTTCGAATAATTTTAAATTATCGATTCCTTATTATTTTGTTTAAATCCGAATTTTAGTAAATTAAGTAAAATATATGTTCTATAATTATTTTAAGTCCAATTATTTGAAATCCATTTACATTGGCCAAATACAATTAAGTCCAAATCAAAATTCTAATTCTTTTTATCCAAATCCATTGAGGTCCATTACTTTTAAGTCCAAATAGAAAGTAATTCTCGGCCCAACATCCTGGCCCAATTAGTTTTCTAGGGATTTGTGCCATAGAAAATTCTATTCATAGACACTCCACCTGCTTCCTCTCCTCATCAATCTAGCAATCATTTTTGGTAAATTCTCTCCCTTTTTCTCAATTCTTGGAGATTAATGCAGATGCTAGAACATCAATTTCTAGCATCAACACCATCTCCCCCTCACACTCTCATCTCCATTTCACTTTGGGTCACCATTGATACCAGAACGATCATTTCTAGCATCAACAGTGAGCTCCCCAAGCTGCAACACTATGCAACCCATTCACCATCAACACTGCATTCCTCGAGTTTAACCATTAGCCACTGCAACCATCTCCTCACCACCACCAACACTTTACTCGCGAGACCAACCTTCACTGTCCAAAATCGTAGCCCAAACCACCATCAACCAACAACCTAAAAAACGAGCCTGCAAAAACTGCCACCAACACCACCCACAACAACCACCTCAAACCACCATCACCATCCACTTCAAACCACCAACATCACCTCACTTCTAGCTCGAATTCCACCAAGAAACCCAAAAGAATCGAGCCCAAACCTTGTTTCATTTTTCGGACAGAACCGAGAAAAAAAGAGGGAAAGAAAAGAAAATTAAACCCGTCGCCTCCCCCCATACACACTGGCACCACCTCGCGACAGTGGCACTGGCACCGCCTTTCACCGGTGGTAAATCGAAGGAAGGGAACAGAGCCCCTTCCCTCGTCCCGTCCTTTTCCCTCTCACTTCTCTTTCTCTCTCTGTAAATGAGAGACAAGAGAAGAGAAATGGGATATTTTTAATTAGTTTTAATTTTTGAAATTTGTCTTTTAAATCCCCAAGTTTTAAATTAATTTATTTCAGTCCCTAGGTTTTAAGTATTTTAATTTTAACCATTAACATTTTATTTTCAGTTTTAATGAACTTCAATTTAGTCCCCACGTTTAGAAAATATTATTTCAGTCCTTAATATTTTATTTTCAGTTTTAACAAATTTCCAATCAAGTCCTTAATTTATAAAAGGTTTAATTCAACCCTTTTAGTTTTATTTTCATCTTTAATATATTTACAACTTAGTCTATAATCTTTAAAAGTGATTATTTTCAGCTTTTAGCTTTTATTTTCAGTTTTGATATATTTATAGTTTAGTCCCTAATTTTTAAAAGTTACTATTTCAGCCATTAAACTTTTATTTTCAGATTTAATAAATTTTCATTTAAACCCCTGAACTTTATATTATCATTTTAAGTTAGTTATTTCAATTTCAATAATTTTCAAATTAGTCCCTAAACTTTATTCTATCACGTTAAAACTTTAAAGTTTCGAAATACTAATTCAAAACTTATTTTCTATTTTGGCTAGACGAAACGTATGGACGATTAAGAGCTTGAGATCACTTTTCGTTCCATTTTTGCACGTAACTCGAGATTATTGAGGTAGACTCGCCTTCATTAATTAGTTTAAATTATAATTGCATGTCTTATGTGAATTTACGTGATTTATATGCTTTAATGCATGAGATGAGAATATGTCATATGAAATATATGATATTGTTCTGCTTGCCATAACTTATATGATTTAATACATGAGAAAGACGAGAATCTCTTATGAGATAAGATGAGTATGTTATGCATAATTTATGTGTTTAAATGCACGAGACGAGACTACCCACACCCTATAATTTTAAAGAGCCTATGATTTTCAAGAAAATGAGCCAAATATGATGATGTCACGTTATATATTGTATAAGTATGTGTACAATTATTCTGTAAATTAATTATCGGCGATGAGTCTACTGTGTATTTTTTCGAAATACTCATTCCGTTATTTTAACAATATTTACAGATTTCAGAGATGGTCGGATGTGATAGGCAGTGGTGACATAAATTGGAAGTTGTAGTTATTTGCTTACGAAATTTTCCGCATTTGAAATATTGTTAACGTACTTTATTATTTCTTTTACTTCAAAAACATGAGATTTGAATTTTAAAACGATTATTCTAAATTATCTAAATAAGTTTTGTTGCCGACGATATTTACCGTTACGAATGGGATGTGATTTTAAAAATTAAGTTATTTTCGCAAATTTTGATTATTAAAATTAGGGCAAAAAATGAAGACGTGGCAATCCAGGTTAACAGAACTCGGGGCGCTACAAATATTGACCTAAGAAAATGTGAGGAAGATAATTTCCTTATTCTAACAGAATATATCAATAATCAGAATAACTACAAAGAAATCATAGCCCTTGTTAATACAGAAGCTAGTACCAGTCATAAAAGAGCAAACCTAATTGATCATTTACTAGAAGAAAAATTACCGCAAGTAATAACTCTTACAAATTATCATGGAATTAAATATGAAATTAAAATATTTGTTAATCTAGAAATAAGTTTTACAGATATAGAAGGAGAACAATTTAAATTAAATCTTAAAATTCATAAAGATTATAGAAAGGGAAAATATACTAGTCCAATATTATTAGGAATGAATTTCTTGAGAAAGTCTCACCATTCTATATCCAAAAGAATACCTTACAAATAACTATAGAAGGAAAACAAAAAAATGATTTCTAAAGTTAATAAAAACAAAGAACCAATCTATATGATACAAAGAATTAGATCAATCAAAACTAGCTTACTTAGTCCATATATTGAGATAACTTTCAATTTACCAGATTACTGTATGATAAAATTTCATGTTATACTTGATACTGGATCAGGTATTTGCCTATGCAAAAGACATGTGTTCCCAAAACATTACTATAAAAGAAATTATAAGAAGACAACTTATGGACAAACAGCCAGTGATATTGTTGAAATCTATAGAGATTTTGTAGAAAATGTTCCTATAATTATAGAAAATAGAGAATGTTTTATACTTCGAATAGATGCAACATATAAAATTGGATGTGATATCATTTTAGGAGAAAATTTTATTTACACATATAGTCATTTTACACAATATAAAGATAGTTTTGAATTTACAATACCTTGCAATCACAAAATTAAAACACTAAAAATCTATAAAGCCATTGGAATTGCACATCAACCAATTCACCATAAATCCAAACATCAGAGTTCTGCAGGTAATCGTGGGGATGATATATAGAAATTAATCAAAAATAAAAAATTTCAATATTAGGAATTAGCAAATTAGAAGAAGAATTAGAAAGTATTAAATTAGAACTAAAAGAATGTTATCATGAACACTCCTTAACTAAATGGGATAAAAATAAACATATGACAACCATTGAACTAAAAGACTCAGATGCTAAAATATCAGGAAAACAATTTCCTTATAGCGAAGAAAAAAAAATTTGAAATACAAATTAAAGAACTCTTACAATTAGGAGTTATAAAAGAATCAATCAGTCCATACAATAGTTCAGCATTTATGGTTAGAAACCATAGTGAAATTAAAAGAGGAAAAGCTAGAATGGTAATTGATTATAGAGATTTAAACTCTAAAACTGTACTAAATAGCTATAAAGTACCAATAAAAGAATTATTAATAAAACAAATACAAGGAAGTAAAATATATTATAAATTTGATTGTAAATCTGGATATTGACAAATAAAACTAGATGAAGCATCAAAACCTTTAACTAGTTTTACTACCCCTAATCCATTAGGACAATTCGAATGGAATGTTATGTCATTTGGATTGATGAATGCACCAGCAGTATTTCAACAAAGAATTGATAAGATTATTAGACCAATAAAGAACGTCTGCATTATTTATCTAGATGATATTCTTATTCATTGTAAGAATCTAAAAGAGCATATTGAACATCTTAAGAAATTCAATTATATTGCTAGAAAATATGAATTAGCATTATCAGAAAGAAAAGCAGAAATAGTTAAGATTGAAATTGAATTTTTAGGATATATTTTTACTGAATAAAAAATACTTCAACAACCCCATATTGGGAAAAAGATTATAGAATTGTCAGAAGAAATTAGAGATAAGAAAGAGCTACAAAGTTTTATCGGATTATTAAACTATTCGAAAAAATTTATTAAAAATTGTGCAAAATACAAAGTCTACTTTACCAAGAAACTCAAAAGAGGAGTTGAATGTGAATGGACACAAGAAGATATTGAAATGATAAATAAAATTAAGAGAATATGTGAAAATTTACCAGAATTAAATATTCCAAATGATGATGATTTCTTTATTTTAGAAACTGATGCATCTCTATTACACTGGAGAGCAATCTTCGAAAGAAAAGAAAATCATAAAGAATTTCTTTATAATACATTATGTAAATGCCCAGAAAAGCTTGTTGCTTATATTTCAGGTACATTCAAAGATGTCGAAACCAGGTATGATATCAATTGTAAAGAATGTTTAGCTGTTAAGAAAGGTGTAGTAAAATTTAAACATTATTTGCTACCTAAGAAATTTCTTATTAGAACAGATAATACTCAAGTAAAACCATTATTAACAAATAAACTTGGAACAAGTACAATTGAAAGGATAATACTCAAGTAAAACCATTATTAACAAATAAACTAGGAACAAGTGCAGCTGAAATGCCACTTATTAGGATGCAAATGTGATTTGCACCATTTAAATTTGATATTGTCCATATTAAAAGAAAAGACAATTTTATTCCAGATTTTTTAACCAAGAATGGAGCAAATAAAAAAGGAGTTAGATGTATTGAAGTTCGAGATAAACATAAAGATTGCTGTAATAGAATCCAAGATAACTTTGATGGAAACGGCTGTTGCCGAGCCAATATCTTAGAAATCCAGTCAGGCTATATTATCTGAAGGCCTTAGTGCCAATAAATCTGAAGGCCATAGCGCTAGTATTGAACAAGAAGCATTGAAGCTTCATTAATTATCAGTCAAGGAGAATATTATTTTGTCTCCCTCACATGAGAGAAAATTTACAAAGGACAGTATCTCAATACAAGAACTTGATTGCTCAAATATTATTAAGGCCTGTAACACCCCTGGTGTTATGGATATCAAAAATAAAAATGATTTTATTCTTGCATATGTACTGTTCAATCTAGCATGCTGCTGGTTCACCAGTATAGGAGAATGGATGAAAACTCTAACATATGGAACGTATAACAAAGTAAATCTTAATCCAGGAATCCCAGCTTATTGAGTTTTTGCTCTCTATGAAATGGGAAATATAATTTGTATTTACCCATCTGAATCCTTAAAAGAAATTTCTATGTTACCAAAAGAAGTGGTCTGAGCTATTGAAAGATATTGTCAAGTTCTTATGCATAAGAACATATACATCAAATTTTTTCTGCTAGTCCCGAATGAGATAATGAAGAAGATAAGCTGCTACCAATTAGTCATGTCATAAAGATTGCCACTACTTCTAAGCATCTTCAACCTGAGAAGAGTGAAATCCATGAAACTATACCAGAAGATGTCATTAACATGATAGCTTTCCGTAGAGCCAAATGATACAAGGAGCAGTTTGAGCATATTCAGAAAATTATTGAAGAAAAACAGAAAATATTGGTGTATGAGTCACAAGACCACCTGATTTACTGCAAAGCTGTGGTACCCACTAAGCAAGAAGATTGGCACTATTTTGATATTTGATGTGATTATATTTTTAGAGGAGACGCTAGTGGAACACAGAAGACAAAAAAAGAATTATGTAAACAATTTTGACGTTATCCAAATCATAAGTGCGAGTGCTATAGCAATGAAGAAGATGACTTACCAATTTCACTAGATCCAGAGGAATTTTTAGATGAGTGGTTTGAGTCTCATATGGAAAAGTAGAGGACCCCCCTTTATCACTACTTTATCAGAATCACTTTGATAAAGAAAAACTGTGGGGTTTCACCTCAATAATTTTTCATATTAAGACAAAGAACTTTAGGCCACAGTAAGATTCTCATTATCTTACACAATAACACAACAATAATGAAGGACAGCTGGAGAACTTTTTGAGTCTATAAATGAAAGATTAATTCGCAAAAGAAGGCATCCTATCCTTGAGCAAAAACTTATTTCTCTATATCGTTTTCAACTCTTGTAACCATTTCAGTTTCTCTTTTTCGTTTGAAGCTTGTAATAAGGTAATCTCTATGGAGTTCTAACCTCTTTAGAGAAAGTACCAAGAGTGTAGCCAAAGTATGTATGTATACTCTCATGTAAGAGATATTAGTGTGATGTGTTTATGAAATCAAAGTTGTTTGAAGACACTGTCTTTTTATTCTTATTATATTCTCAAAAGCTCTTATCTTACTTATACTCCAACAGTGAAAACCTTGAGAGTTAGTGCAAGTATCTTTTTGCCGTGTTGCCGTGTGTAGGCGTTGTTAGAGAAAGTCATGGGAACCCTGTTACCATTCAAGATGATGTTTTAATTAGGAGTTGAAAGGAAAACTGTGATTCCATGTAATCCATTATGAGATATGCAAAAAAGTCAGACAGAAAACCAATAAGTGTGCGGAAGCCGTGTGGACCATAACTCACTTTTTTTAAAAATTCAAACAATACCAATCACTTATATCTGAGTATACTAACATATGGAAGCAAGCTTGAGGGAAATCTCGATGATATTAATCTGCATTTACCTTCTGCTTCAATACTGTAAGACCTTTCTTATTTATGTCAGCTACTTGTATTAATATTTGCACTCCTACTATTTATTATGTTTTAGTTAATTGTATTCGAAAATTAGAAATTAACTGTGAAAGAAAAAGATAAAAAATTAAAACATATTATATTGTACTTGATCATTTTCTGAAAAATAATAGAGATATACTTCTGCTTATCAAAGAAAATATAGTCAGAATTAATAGAAAAATTAATAAATTAGAAAATAAAATTAAAACACTAAACGATTGTTTTGAAAAAATGTATATAGATAAATATGAGCATAATTGACTTTTTCATTTATTAGGAGAAATAAATCAAAGTTATCCTATATTGGGAATAGAAAACCTTTATTTAACTAAAGAATAGAGAAAAGACTTTTAAGTCTTTTATATCACTTTGTAAACCCAATTTGTCAAGCTACTTTGTACAAGTAGCATGATCGTTGTTAAAATGCTGTGATATCATTATTCGTAAAGTTGTCTATACAATTCATCCGTACAAAACAGTTTTGTTGGGTTGGAAAAATCAGTATTCGTTGGTTTTTTGGGCCACAAACCAGTTTAGTGTGATTTGAATTGTATTTCTCAATTCTCAAAATCGATAATTTTAAACTGTTTTTCAAGTTTTCTTTCAATTTTACTATCTCTATCATAAGTATTTTATAAGACAAAAATTCAATTATACGGAAAAAAAACTTACTTATTAAAAAAATACAATAATTTTAAAATTTATTTTATGACTAAAAAAATTTATTTTATGACTAAAACAATTACTTATAAGTAAAATATCACGTATAAAATAAAATCTCACTTTAAATTGCTTATAAAGTAAAGAATGCTACCAATACGACCAAAATCCATTTAATAAAATATTAAAAGTTATAATTTAAAAATTCATTTGTGTGAAAAATTACTTTTGAGTACAAAATTAAGTTATAACTAAAAATTTACTTATGTGTAAAAATGACATAAATTAAAATTTATTTATAAGTAAATAATATGTATATATAATTTTATTCTTTTAAAGTTTTTATAATAGTTGGATAATAAACTCTTAAGAATGAGTTCGACTATTTTAAAAATCGCTACTAAAAGTAATCTAAAATCGGATCCCCCATATACACTTAAATCTGGTACTTCATAATTCAATACTCTAAAATTGGCAAGCAGACCCTAAAGTAATAAACTTATCACCAAGTTACGTTCGACCAAACACTCTCTCCACTAATTAAGCACGTTTAAGCTGGTTTCTTGCCCATAGTTGAATGAAAGGAGCCAACGGTGCACACACAACAATACACAATAATTTGTTGCACACACAATGTTGAAATACGATCTCTTTCATATAGAGCTGACCGCGTAGATCTTGATCTTAGTCAAAGTAAAGTTAACCTACCCTCGACCACACACTCACTCTCGTCTACGTACCAATAAAAGTAGACTAAAGTATAAGCACTAGAAAAATCAAAGGACTTAAAAGAATTCTATTCAGCAGCCAAACTAAAGTTCACATACGAATCATCATTTACAATGTAGACTTACATTCTAAATCCCAAGAATCAAATCGAAGCAATTTCAGTACATTATAAAAGCCTCAGTCCCCTCAACTGTACCTAGCTTACTTCTACTTTATCAGATCTATTCAGTAACGTTTGGCTGTTTGGTGAGAATATTAGACGGCCAAGAATCCGAAGATGAAGGATAACGAGGGCGCGGTTTGCTCACATTCGATGGTGGAGTAGGTAGATTCACATGGGCATGGGACCCCGACCCAGCATACAGTTGGGAGTCGGGATGTAGCGGCATGACGTATACAGGACCCAGAACTGACGTTCCCTGCGATGCATGGCCAGCTAGAGGGAATGTGGGATGATCTTCTGGCAGTTGTACAATAGTGTTGTTCTCCGGTTGAGAAATACTTGCGTCTGCAAATGAACCTTTTCCTCTATTTGACACTGCAGCCTCTTAATTTGTGCTTCAAGGGCAGAATTTTCCTCTTTGAGCTCGTTTTTCTCAGTTGTAACCTATCCACAATTATGAAGCATATAGATTAAACAATTATGCACAACTATATTGGGAAACATCTCAAGCTTGAAAATACCAACAAAATATAATTAAGTCCTGATCCTAATTTTTAAGAGCAATATTTAGCAGAGCGAAATAAATAAGCAAACCCCAGTTTATAATTCTCCTTAAAAGTTATGTGCATTTACCACTACAGTTGAAGAAGTAAAAAATTACAACTGTGATCTCATGTGTCGATCTGTGTCTAAGAAAAAAAAAACCCCATAAACAATCCTTTATAAATGTAGGAATCTTAGGGCGATTCAACACATGCATACCTAATATTAGATCATCCGCAGTCAATCGGATAAGTATAAAATAAAATACTCCACAAAGTCCAACAAAGAGAATTACATGGAATTAATTCTGTGGAAAAATCAGATCATCCATTCTGCGCTACAGTTTTAGTTTTGAAGTGAAAAAAATAGTGTGCTGAAAATATAAATCCCGGTATTGTTGCATACATGTTTTCAAGATAGGAGGACAAATGTGATCTGTACTTTCTTCGGACATTGGTTTTTGAGCCATAAAAGGATATAAGCATGTTTGATTGACACGATCATGGCTACCTAAGAAAGATGATTTCAGATCTCGTCCAGAACACAGATCCGAATATGATGACAACATTCAGGAAATTTTCCCGGAAATATGTCTTCAGAAGATGATATCTGGATACTAACCCAATCCTCACAAGTTTTTGGAATCCGAAACAAGAGTCAAGAAATACTATCTAAATGAAGACAAATTAACTCAACAGTTTCCAAATTCTTCTATCGGATCTTATTTCTTATAAACCAATTAATGCTATGTATCAGCAGCCAAGATTAAGTACAGAACACTTAGATGATATGCAGTCCTCTCAAATCACATGACAAAGGTGCATTTTAGGGAGCTTACATAATTAGATTCAGACGATAGAGTAGCGTGCTCCTTTTTAAGACTATCGACCTGTGTAAGCAATTCTCCCATTAGTCGAATGGTATCTTTTAGTATACATGCCTTTCCATTGTTTGGATATTCTGGTTCTGTACAGAAGATTTGCGATATGTTATCAACTTGCACTTCCACAAATTAAATGATGATAATTGAGCACGTGCGGCTATGCTTAAAATGTTGACTTGTTAAGGAAAAAAAAGTAAACTTAGAATACATAAAATAATTCTACTTGTACATAAGAAGTCACAAAAAGTTTTACGTGTAGATGCGATGTCAAAAACAGAGTGGGAAAGTTTTTCTTTTTTCTTTTTTATTTGGTTGAAGAAATCTTGATCCATTCATATCTCATCACATCATATGTATGTACACCAATATGTAAGTTATGATGTACATGTAGCACAACTGAAATAAATAATATCTTTATTAGTCAAAGTTGGAAATAAGTAGGTTACATTTTGCTGGTGACTAGGAATTACTTTCAAAAGCAACAGTTTCTACAAAAAATAACAAAAAAGTAAGTTATCCAAACATATTTGGAGACAACAGGTTATTTAAATTAACTTTTTCTGAAGTTAGCAAAACGTGCTCGTTTTAAGGCAGCTTCTGTAATAGAGATAGAATTAATAAATAGCACAGCATAAAAAAAGAACTGGACTGGGTTGAGGGATTATTACCAAGAGCTTTGCCTAGCTCCGAGAATAGAACATTCATGTGGTCTCGTTTCAGCTTCTCCCTCTCCGCTTTATGAATTTTCTTTGGAACTTTTCCAGGGTTTTTTTTATTGGGATGCAACCTGCAGCACAAAGAACTTCTCAGACTATATAAACAAAGCAGCAGTGTTTTGCTACATAAATGCAAGTTATCAAATGAAAATCAAGAACTCAAACACGGTCTAAGTAACGTTAATAATCCATTTCCAGTAACACAACCGAAGTTACAGTATTGTACCATAATGTCGTGCTCCGTCTTTAATCTCGCTTTAAACTGCTCTTAAATTATGAATTTTAGTGAGGTTCTTCATTTGACCAGATACAAACTCATTAATCAAAAACTTCAAAGATTATCGAATTACCTCATCTAAAAGCTTGATCTACTAGAAAGAAAACAAACTTATATATATAAATTATATCTTCAACACGCCAACTCACTTGCAATTCATTTTCTTCATGCTTTAATCGGCACGATTTCACCGAAGAATGGCAGCGACTTTTCCCAGCCCCAACTTTGAACCACAAATGTTAACCATCTTATACCCAATTGCATAAGATAAAACCTATTAATCCCTTCCATTTTGCATAATTTCAAGTAAATAGTGTAATCACGCTGCTACCTCCCCATTTTGTATAATAAAAATTAAAACCCTCATCAAATGAAATCTTCACATGTGAGCTCAATTAAACAGAAAGCCAGGAAATGAAAAAGAGAAAGTCCCAATATAAAACTAACCTGGCAACCACATTTAAATGATCACTGTCAGAATCAGTAGCTTCAGAAACCATTTTTGAAACCTTAAAACCAATAACCACATATAAGAAAAAATTGCAAGAGAATTTATGAAACCCACATCATTGAAGCTAATTAATCAAGAATCCAGATCCTACCTTAAATTTTAGAATTTGCAGAGGACCATCAAGGTGGGTTGGGGTAAGGGTTTATATTCCACGAGTGGGCGTGTGCCTTGAACAAGCATCGTATCGATCGGCATGAGAAACTCACGGGGTCAAATTGAAATGAAATTACTATGATGCCCTTGATGATTATTCATTATGTTTATAGGACGCAATTATTTTGGTGAGCGGAGTACTATGGATAATTTTGTCAATACATGGATTTGAAAGAAAATGTCATTGCGTGGATATGGTTGGGTGGAGACAATGGAACCACATGAGCTCAATGTTTTGCTAGGCACAAGGATAATGCTATTTACAATACGAGTGGTCAAGTATTATGAAAAGATAACTGTAAGTATTCATTTAGAGTTACAATTTGAATACAATGCATTCTTATAAAGAAAATAAAACTTATCTAAATATCATGATAAGGCTAAAAATGATCAATAATTATCCTATAAGCTTCCCTTTGATTTTAGAGATCACGTTATTCTAGACAATATGTACGAGAGGGACATATTCGCATTATTATTCATCTACTGATATTCTAATTTATATTGACTGGGAGGAATCACGCAAAACAAAGGGAAATTCGTATGTTGCCCATGTGTATCATCTGAAGAGTCTATTGCGTGATCTCTTTTCTTCACATTGAAGGATTGTTTTGAGTTTTGTAGGTGAGGGGATTTGAATCTTTCTCCCATTTTCATTATTTTTATGATTCTTCCTCCTTCATCACCACTTGTTTTGGTTGTGTGGCATACTCCACTAGTGTGATCTTACAGGATCAACATCGATGGATGTGTCAAGAATAGATTTTCGATTAGTGGATGCATCATTAAGGACCATATATGGCGCTGCATCAAGGCATCTTCATCATCATGATTCATGTGGCCCATATCTGATTTTAGAGGCGGATCTCAGAGTTATACTGTATGAGATTCCACTGGCCAAATGACTTGGTCTTTTAGCTATTTTGGTTGAGGTAAATTCGACTGTGACTATTTACTGCATTACTAAGGATAGAAAACAATGGACAATTAAGAGCATTCCTAAACAGATCAGAGACCTTATTTCCTTCGACAGAGACACGATTTCCACATCTGCAGATTCTCTTGTTTCAGAGGGTTGGGATTAGCGTTGCTATCAGGAGTATGTACCACTTGACCTACCTCGACGCTTGGGGCACTTGTGCAGATTTACAAACATGGACCGTCCAGCTTAGATGCTTATAGAATAGTTTTCATTTGTATTTATTTTCTTTGTATGGAAAGTAATATATGGTTGTGGAATCCTTAATCTCATCTACCTTCTTTGGTGGAACCTAAAAACTCACTAGAGATGTATAGATATCTTTGCTAAAAAAATAAAAAATAAATTATGTTATTAAAAACATTGTTTAACAAAAAATCAGTGGGAAGAAAAAATCAAACAAAAGGAAAAAGGTACAATTAATTAAAAATAAAAAGTATTAAGAAATAATGTCTTATTAAATCTTGTTTAGGAAAATTCAGTGGGACAAAATCTGAATGAAAGAAAAAGAGTACAACTACTCTCCTTGGTGTTAATTATTGGAGATTGTTTGAGTAGAAACATTCGAATCTCGTGTGCCAATTTTCTGAAAGTAGCTATCGATTGCTTTGTGAATAAGCTAGTTATATTGTTACTCGAACGAATTTGTTGAACATTAATGTCACAATTCTTCTGAAACTCATGTGTATAGAAGAATTTTGAAAAATATGTTTTGTCATATCTCCTTTGATATAACTTTCTCCGAGTTCATACATTACAAAATGTATTGTCTTCATGCAATATTGTTGGATTATCATTGTTGAAGTTAATCTGCAAGATAAATGAATATAATGGGTCATATTCCTCAGCCATACACATCCTGACGTGCTTCTTGGGTTGTAAGAGCATTTATAAGAGACTTTCCATTTTTAAAGAGCATATTCTATAATTTAGAGAGCAAAACTTCATAAGTTTTTGAATAGACTCTCTATTAGCAAAAATTCTAACAATACTTCATTAACATTTTGTGTAAAAATATATGTAACTTATAATTATTTACCAGTCAAAATATTTTGAAAAGAAATAGTCCAACATTTCGTTTATCTTGTAATACTAAGTAATTATTTTATAGACTTATTATGTTAAGAAAAAAATATTTTTAATTAAGATAAACTGGATATCATTACACATAAATTTTGGCCAATACCTAATAAATGATTCGTACATTTTAAAAATGGGAATAATTTTATTATATAATTTACAAAATTATAACCATTATAATTAACAATGATTTCACAAAATCGTTAGTTTAAAGATATAAAAATAAATAGTGACAAATAACTTAAAAAATTTAATATTATATTTTAAAAAAATAAATAATTTTTAAGTAACAACCCAAAGGTCCGACCACTGACCTGATGACCTAGTGCTTCTGCCAAGTCGATGCTAGAAGCGGGTCTAATAACTATTTAATTTTACTACTTGCAAAAATTGTTGGTTCTATAACCCAAATTCGATCTAGGGCTTCGCGTTTTGGAGTATTGGGCTTGAAGATGTCTAAATAGGGTCAAAGAAGGAAAAATGACGGATTGACGATGTTGGACGGTCGCTCGACTCACGCTCGAGCAAAAGGAGCAAAATTGGAGCTGGGAAGCCGTTACCCACACGGGCTGCGATCTTTTTCCTTATTTTTCGAATTTTATGTGATTTTTCACCTAATTTCCATATTTTAGAGTTTTGGACGGTTTTTCTATAAATACTAGGCTCTTCATTAAGTTTAATAGACTTTAAGTTGCATGAATTATATTTTATCTCTATTAGTTGTCATTAATAAAGTATTATTTCCTCTGCCAATTCATATTCTTGTTTTACTTTATTTTCATCTTGTTTTTGTGCGATTTGTACTTCATATCGTGCCATATCACCTCCTCAAATTCATAACAAGTGGTATCAGAGCTAAGGCTCAACAGTTCCACACAGCAATGATTTAATTCGTTCGAGGCTTTTTGATCGATGGCTTCCATGAAACATGACATTCCGCTATTGGATCGCAGTACAATATTTTCGTCGTAGCAAGTGAAGATGAGAGCTATATTGGCGCATATGGACTTGGATGATACTTTGTTGGGATTTGACAAGATGTCCACAACTTGGACAACATAGGAGAAGCAACGGAAGGATCGCAAGACACTTTCACATATTCATCTTCATCTATCTAACAACATTTTTTAGAACGTCTTGAAGGAGAAGACATTAGATGCATTGTCGTTGAAACTGGAGTAATTGTGCATGACCAAAAGTCTGACCAATTGCATTTAAAGCAGAGACTGTATTCTCATCGCATGGCAGAAGGCCATTCACTTAAAGATCATCTAGCTGTGTTTAAGGAGATTATCCCTGATCTGGAGACGTTAGATGTAAAATATGATGAAGATGACTTGGCCTTAATCTTGTTGTGCTCACTTCCGGTTCTTTTTCGTCATTTAGGGACATGATTTTGTACAGCCGGACACACTTACCGTTGAAAAAGAATATGATGCTCTGTTCTCAAAGGAGAAACTGAAGCATCTGGTTGGAGTTGGTTCCAGAGATGATGAAGCTCTTGTGGTTTGTGGTGATCGATGAAGAGGCAAGTCGAGAGTGGATTTCAGCAATAAGGTCTGCTTTTATTGCAAGAAGAAAAGACACATCAAGAAGTTACATGGCAAGGGTAATTCAGCTGCAAATCGTGGAAGGCGATAAGAGACTTCAGATGAAGCTGACATCACAGAGAACTTTGAAAGTGAGAGAGGTCTTCTGGCTATTTCTGAATTAGAATCCAATCCTGATGAAGAATGAATTTTGGATACAACTTGTGCGTTTCGTATGAGTCCCAATTGGGATTTGTTTGAATCATATGAAATGGTGATGGAAGGTACCGTTGTCATGGGAAACAATGAATCTTGTTGGGTAGCTGGATGGAATAATCAGAATACTTGGCCAGGTTCGACATGTTCCAGACTTGAAGAAGAACATCATCTCACTAAGTACCCTGGATTCAAGAGGGTACACGTTCTCTGGTGCAGGTGGAGTCTTAAAGGTTCGGAAAGGTGTCCGGTTGTATTGGAGGGGCAGAGAAAGTCCCAGCTATACATCTTGCAAGGTTGGGCAAAATCAGTAAAGAAACATCAGCACAGGTTTGGTACAGTAGTGGAAATACAGTTTGGTACAGTACCATTAGGAGTTAGGTCTATTTTGAAGAATACTACTCTGTCGAGTTTGGGGAATATGGGTAATTCTGCTTTGCCACCACAATCTACGGTTCCATTGTATTCAACGGCTAGGGAGAGACCCATTGGAAATAGGTACGGGGATGCTAATCTGGATGTGCATGCTTTTGAAATTGTTGAAGGTGACGAATCTAGTCAGAGCCTTTGGTTAAAGCATTTAGTGGAGATTCTGCTACAAGGTGTATTTCGACCTTGTTTGGTAAATTTTGAATTCATTGTGAATTTTGGGAATCCGGGAGTTGGGTTAATTTGTATTCATGATTGGATATGTTGAAAGAGAAAGAGTACTTTTGAGTGTTGGAGAGATTTGGTTCAATTTTGAAGAGTTTAGTGTGTTTCGCTGTACTCAAACTTATTTTTCCAGGTGGAGAAATTTTGGGGCTTTGTTCGTTGCACCGGAATTTGTGTCAAAGTGGAGATTGTTGGGTTTTGTGACCCAAATCCGATCCAAATTTGGTCTAACTTCGCGTTTTGGAGTACTGGCCTTGAAGATATCGAAATATGGTCCAAGAAGCAAAAAAAAAAATGAATTGACAGCGTTGGACAGTCGCTCAACTCACGCTCGAGTGAGATGAGCAAAATTGGAGCAAGGAAGCCGTTGCCTGCTTCTCGCTCGAGCAATGGACCGCGATCTTTTTCCTTATTTTTCAGATTTGACATGAGTTTTGACTTAGTTTCCGTGTTTTAGGGTTTTGGATGGTTCTTCTATAAAATTAGGCTATTTCATTCAGTTTAATAGACTTTAAGTTGCATGAATTATATTTTCTCTCTATTGGTTGTCATTAATAAAGCAGTCTTTCCTCTGTCAATTCATCTTCTTGTTTTGCTTTCTTTTCATGTTTTTCTTTGCACAATCTATAATTCATATCGCACAATATCACCTCCTCAAATTCCTAACAAAAATATTTTTTTTCTCTATCTTTTATTCGATGTTGTAAAAACCAAACTGGATCGATCGGTTCGACCAAAAAACTCGTGAATCAGTCCGGCAATCGATTTGATTGTAGTTGGATATTCAATAATATAAAAATTGGTAAAATGATGGGTCCGATCGGAACTGATGAACCGAACGCAATTTTCTCGACTTTTCAGGTTAGCATGCTAAAAAAACACACACAAGAATAAGAACATTAATAATAGATAAAAGTTCTGCCAACGAAACTTCCTTAAGTTATGTGCAAGACCATTCATCAATTCATTATTCGTATGAACATAAATGTAGAACAAAGAAGTACGCCTTAAAAAATAAAAAGAAGAAACCACCAGAAAAAGGACGAAGAAGAAGAGCGGCTACCCCCCGGGGCACTTCCCAACTGGCAAAGGAAGGGGTTCTTAGTTACTAGCAGTTCAGAGGTCGCGGGTTCGATTTTTGGGACTTTTGGAAGGCAGACTCTCTCCTGGAAGGCAAGATTTATTCTGGAAGGCAGGAGTTCTCTTGGAAGGCAAGGTGCAACATATATTGACTCGTTCGTCACTTTTGTAGATCGGTGGGGGAGCTCTTGGATCTTGGCTAGTTTGTGGCACATCCCACGATTTACCGGTCTGCGTCTTGAGGAGCCGAGGTGTAGACTCCAAGATTAGTCACCGAAGGTGGACACCTGGGTAACCAAAAAAAATAAAAAAAAATAGCAGCTACCACGTTGTCTCCAATTTTTCTTCAGACTTTTGAATTTATGACTTGATGGCTTACTATGTTTATAAATGGGCGTATTTATCTCTATTTATGCTGGTTATGATCGTTTTTAGGCCCATTTAGCTTTTTTTTTTTTTTCAATGAAATAATTAATTAAAAAATAATTAACAAATGTTAAAAATTAAAATTTCTTAAATTTAATATTAGTTTTTATTCATATAATACATATATATACAAAGATTTTATTTTATTTTATTTAATTAATTTAATTTTTTAGTCAATTTCGATTTAATTTTGGTTCGATCTTTTGACCATTGACCTTCTTCATTTTTTAAGTGAATGCCCTGATTCAATTTTTAAAACACTACTTTCATTTTTCTTAGCTTTCTTCTAAATTATTATTATATTTTCCGACAGTGAAAATTGAAATACTTTGAATTCATTTAATTATAGAAAATGAGTTTTACACTTCAAATTTAGAGAGTCAAAATCACACTCTAAATTAAAATGATTATTTTAAGAGTTTCTTGAAACATAATTTTAAGGGTTGACTCTTTAAAATAAAGAGTATTTTATATTTAAACAATCTTTTGAAGATACTCTAATAATTCCAGAATGATTTGAAAATATTGTCGTCAAAGATTGCTTCATAGATTTTTAAAATATAGTTGTTCCTCGAGTAATTAGCAGATGACGTCCCCACATTTCATTATTATTATGGAAAACGTCCATACCTTTAATTTTTTTTTTTACATTTTCACCTTTCATTGCGCAAAAGGCCATTTCACATATTTTTTTCAATTAAAAATTACGAAATGACGAATATACCCCTCTCTTTAAATAAAACAAAAAATAAAAATAAAAAAACTAATTGCAATCACAGCCTCACATTTTTTTAAAAAGCGCAAATAAGTCAAAAATAAATTACTAAAATGGTAATTAGTATTTAATGTCTATATCTTTCACCGTTATTGTGAAAAATATTCACACATTTTTTTGACATTTTCATCCTTAATTACACATTTGATTGCGCAAACCATCATTTCTATCCATTTTCATTCATTTTCTTAATAAAAAGTTGTGAAATGACGAATACACCCTCCTATTTAAATAAAAACGTAAATAATTAATTGTAAGCATAGTCCCAATTTTTTTAAAAGTGAAAACAAGTCCCTAATAAATTATTAATTTTTTTAAAAAGTGCAAATGAGTCCTAATTAAATTTATTTAAAAATTTAAAAAATTTAAAAATGCAAACGAGTCATAAATAAATTATTAAAGAATTAGAAATTTTAAAAAATACTTTTTATTTAAATATGAGGATATATTCGTCATTTCACATCTTTTTATTGAGAAATTAGATAAAATTGGATAGAAATTATGGTTTGCGCAATCAAATGTGGGGAATATTCGTCACTTCATAATTGTCAATTGAGAAAATAGGTGAAAATAACATTTTGCGCAATGAAATGTGGAAATAATAGGGAAAATGCAAAAAAAAAAAAATGAAAAGTAAGGACGTTTTCCACAATAACAATGAAATGCGGGAACATTATGTGCTAGTTACCCTTGTCCCTCCTTCCTCATTTCCTTACAACGTGTCATTGGTCTTACATGACCAAAATCATTACAATGACCGTTGTGCGTATGGTGTTTTCTTCTTCCGTCTCGACGTAAACACTTTCAATAAAATATTTTTTAAAAATAATTCTCATGTTTGTATTTTGAAAGGAAAAGGATCCAATTCAAATGGGCATCGTGAAATTCACAGTTTTTGGAAGTTATTTATCAAACTCATTTTTACCATAATTCTCTCGATAAAATAATTTTACATAAATCCAAGCTTTCCTTTATTTTTTAATCACACATTCTTAAGAAAAATTACTATTACAAAATATGTTCTCCCAACAAATGGAGTGTCGCACTTGGTTGTAATTGGTTATATGCTCTCCTTTTCTATTTTCTTCATTCATTACAAATTTAAAATCTATTAACGTTAGGAATGTTAGAATTTTATAAAACTTTAAATTTCAAGACGTTGAAATTTTAATTACTTTATTGCCAATGTCCTTTAGTCAAATTACCAATAAAATGCGGAACATAGAATAGTTCATTGGGAATGATTTTTTATTATTGGATCTTGATTCCAGATTTCTCATCTTGGACAACAACTATAATCTATTCATATTTAACTTCTTAATCTTTAATCTTGAATATTGAATTCATATTCTTGACTTTGGCCTTGATTATTGATCTTTATTGTGGGCTTTCAAATCTTTCTCTTCAATAAGTTTTCACTTGTATTGTTGTGTTCATGAGGTGAAACAAAAAATGAGAATCACATATAAATTAGGGGGCCATAACCCTATTTATATTTTACATATGTATTTCGGCCATCATGAAATACAACTCCAATGAATCCAGTTTCTACACATATTTAGACTCATACTTTAATTAGATACTTAAAACCTATGACTTTAATTCTTTATTAGATCACTTTAATTGTGTTTAGCCTTCAAATAGCATTTATACAAAATTAATTACATATGTAGACACATATGACAAATTAAAACACAATAATCTTCCACTTGGACCCCATATGTTACCTTATAAATGTGCATAATATTATGACGTTAAAAGTTTTGCTATCATAACCGAAAACATCTCTGAACAATCTCATCCATCAATTATGTCAATATAGGATCATATCAATTTTCGTTACAAGTATCATAACTAAACCTATCAATAGTGATGTATATCAACACAATCAAATGACATAGATCAAGTATGGATGTATAGCATGAAAATTACATGAAATGCAATCCAAACATGTTTATTTCCAATTGATCATACCTTCTTCTTTAATGAAATCAAATTTAAAAGCTTTAACCAAAGTGAAAACATAATACTTTATTTCTGAAATAACTTGAATATCCATGGAAAAAAATTATATGTTTAAAACAAACAACATCCAAATAAAAACTCTCATGTCATTAAAGATGTAACACTTACATGAGCAATAAGCTCATGAAAGACCTTTGGCGGTAGTTCTTTAGTAAACGAGTTTGACCTAATATGCTTTATAGAAAATTGATTACTCTGACCTTTTTTTTTTAACAATTAGGAACTTGATTAAACTTTAACATCATCGAACTCCTATTAGAATACAAGATTATTGTTGTCACAAAATAACTTAAGTGATCTAACTCCATCCAAAATGTTCATCCTAGTGACAAAATTTTACAATTATATTCCATAATTAGAATCAGAATATCCAATGATCATTAATTTGTCTAATTTTCTGTATGGGATCATGTAATCTTAGTTCTCTATAGATACCGAATAACGTGCGACTGTTTTTCAAATATCCATCCTAGAGTTACTTAAGTATTTGCCGAACATTCTAACAATGAATGATATATCTAGACGTGTGCAAATATAAGCATACATTAAACTCCCAACTACTGAAGCACATGAAATTTTCAGTATTTCATTTTCTTTAATTTTATCATTAGAGCATTGATTAAGACTATATTCGTCTCCCTTAGAAATATGGGTATCATATGGTTTACATTCCCGAACCCCAAATCTTTTAAGAACTTTATTTATATAGTTCTTTTGTGATAATCCAAAAATATCTTGATAATGATCCCCATGTATTTGTATCTGTAACACAAAAGAGGCATTATCAAGATCTTTCATTTCAAAATTCAATGATCGAAATTTCTTGATTTCGTATAATAAGCCTATATCATTGCAGAAAAACAATACATTTCAACACATAATACCAAGAATAAATGCTTACTCCCACTGAACTTGTGGTATACACAATCATCAACTGAATTTATCTCAAAACCAAACATGATTATTATTGGATAAGATTTGTGATACCATTGATGGGGAAGCATGCTTAAGCCTATAGATGTATTTTTTAATTTGTAAACCGTTAGATGTAGTTTAAGATCAAAATGCGTCACAAGTGTCATAATAATCCTAAAAGATCTTTCGTAGAAATCGGAGAGAAAGTCTCTTTAATATCAATGTCTTCCTTTCGAATAAAGTCTTTTGCTACAAGATGAGTCTTATATCTCTCTACATCACCTTTCGAATCACTTTTGATTTTAAATATCCATTTACAACCAATGGACTTCGCACCTTTAGACAATTAAATGAGTTTTCAAACGTCATTATCTTTCATGGAATTTATCTCTTTATTCATGACATCAATCCACTATTGGGAATTATTATTTTGCATGAGTTGATGAAAGTTGATTGATCATATCTTATTCCATCAATCCAATGCCATCATCTTATTTTTGGAGAAAGATTATAAAATCGTCCGGAATTGTTTTCTCATTTCTTTTGTCGATTTCCTTAATGAAATTTGTTTTTGAGGTTCTTAAGTTTATTTTCCTGGAACAATATTTTGATTGTGTATATGGGGTTTTATAATGTTGTCTTGATTCGAAATTGCTTATTGAACAAGATTTGGAGCAAGAATTTGTTACTGATCCTGATTATTACAATTACAACAGAAGGGATATATATACATATTCTTTTTCAAAGACAAAATCATTAACTTTAAGACTTTATCTCTCTCCACAAACTCCACATTCTCAACGAATTGAACGTTTTCATTTTGAAAGATTGACCTAATAGTGAAATCTTTAAAAATTGTAATCCATTAACAATTACTTTACTTGGAATTTTATTGAAAATTTGAAGGAGAATTCTGGTAAAATGAAATGACTAATCATATTCCTTACCATGTACTTAAGTGTTGTGTTTCGTTTTTCAATAACACCATTCATACTAGGATCACCTAGCATGCTGTGTTGTTGAACGATTTTACATTCCTCTAGAAATTTAGCAAAAAGCCCTAAACTTTGTTATCTCGTTCCATCATATCTGCTATAGAATTCGCCACCACAGTCAGATGACGTGTTTTATTCTTTTGCTGAGTTGATTTTCAATTTCAAGCTTGTAAGTTTTGAACATGTACAATAATTGGAATTTCTCATGAATGAGAAATATGTAGTCATAACAAGAAAATTTCTCTATGAACATAATAAAATAATGTTGACCATTTCAAGAAGTCGAAGAGAATGTCTCATAGATATCTGTATGAATTAGTTATAAGATGTCTGAAATTCTATTGGCACATAATTACATTATGTTTGTTTGTTTCCCTTTAATGTAATTAATACAAACAATTAAGTCTGAAAAATCAAGGGGATCAAAAATTCCTTCTGACACAACTTTTCCTTTCTCTTGAGAGATGTAACCCGATCACTTGTGCCATAATGAAGTGAAATTCTCATTGGTTAATTTATGTTTAATACTACGTGAATTCACATGCAAGATTTTGTTATAAGAGGCAAATCGAATTAAGCAAATATAGGTCGGTACCCGCAACATTTGAATTACGAAAGTGACAAAACTGACTATTTCCAAATGAACAATAATAATCGAATTTGTCCAATATAGAAATATAAATCAAATTCCGTTTAAAAGATGATACCACAAATATCTCTTTCAAATCTAAATAATAAAAAATCTTTAATGATAACCTAAAAGTCCTTCTAGCCTCAACTTTAATTGATTTGCTATTGTCCACATAGATGAATCTTTCAATATCAACTGACTTTCGTCTATTCAGGCAATCCCACATAGATATATTTATGTGAGTAGTAGCACCAAAATTTATCCACAAGTGTGTCTAGTTATTGAAACTAAATTAATCTCAGAACAATTCAAAGTGAGATGTGTACTTTTCTTTCACACAAAACATAGTATTTAGTACATTCCCTCTTCATGTGTACAAAATTTCCACAAAAGTAACAACTAGATACTTTATCCTTTTCAGGCTTGTACTGTTTCTTTTGAAATGAATTATATGCAACTTCCTTATTCTTTAACTTATCCTTAGAGGTATTTGCGGAGTGAGCACTTTCAGTTATCTCTTGCTTTCGCCTATCTACTTTTTACATACAGTATGAAATGAGTTAATCAATAGTCCACTTCTCATTTTGACAATTGTAGCTGACCTTAAATCGATTGAACTATGCAGGAAGAAAATCAAAACCAAATGTACGAGCAAATCATCAAACAACTCGAACTTTAATAATTTAGTTTTGAAGCAAGATGAGACATATTTATGATGTACTCCCTTATGTTTTCTTTAACCTTATATTTTAGTGAAACCAAGTTCGCCATAAACTACTAGTTTTAGCTTTATTACCTATTGCAAAGCGTTTTTCAATTTCTTTAAGAAATTTCTTGGCAGTAGTTACCTTATCGGACACAATGTCCTTGAATGTTGTTGAAATTCCACGTTTCATGATTGTAAGACTGGTGCGGGTTGAATAATCCAACTTATTCGAGTCCCAATTTTATTAACGGAACGTTAATCCGTAAAAGTAGTTGATTGTTTAGTCCTTAACGTAAGGTCTAGATCCATGTCGACAAAAACGATACAAACGCTCTCTTTCCAACCCTTAAACTTTGGTTTAAGTACATGAATCGAATTGATGTCTATAGATATTGCAGAAGTGGATAAATTAACCGAATAGAGAACTTAAACATAATTAACATATTTACATGGGAATCCATATTGAGCAATCAATAAATTCAAATAATGCTGGGTCCCATTACAAGATATCGGGAATAACATTGACATTTTCTGTCAGCTTGTAGGTGGTATTCTTGTGTAGTAATCAACTATTGATAATAAACAATGTTAAACATTAAGTTTATCTTTGGACAGACTCAATGTTCAAACAAAAAATGAACATTATAATTGTCACATATTTATTATCATAGACGTGTATGTAATTTATCAAATATTGAACTTTATTTGGGCCAGTCAATTACATACACACAACCTTCCTAATATTTCAATAAATTAATTTAGATAAGAAATTTTATTTTGATAACTTGTTGTTTTAATTATTCTATTTTCAAAAATTAGTAATCCGAACAAAAACTTTAATTACCAAGATTTGAAATTGATTGCCCCCTATCTTTTATTTTCATTTTTTTTGTTTTAAACAAAAAAAAAATTTCAAAAAATTAAACAGAACTTTGGCACCGTAGCTCCCGAAAACGGGCGCTACAACGTTGCCTCGCAACGCCGGCGCGCTAAAGCGCCCCCGACAATGCCGTGTTGCCTAAATGGCAGCCGTTTGGCACCGTATCTATCTTTTTGACCAAAGATTTTTCCAAAAACTCCCAAAAATCAAATTTTTTGAAATTAAGCGCTAAAAAATTCACATCCTAAATTGGAAAATCCAAATTATGAATTTCATGAATCTCAAGGTTTAACATGGAATTGACTCTAATACCATTTATTAGAATTTTATAATACGTTAAATCTCAAGAACTTGGAAACCTAAGTACTTTATTGTCAACATTTTCTAGTCAAATCACCAATATAATTATTAAATGCGGAACGTACCTTTCTTTATTGGGAATTATTTTTTATTATTGGATCTTGATTCCAAATCTTGAATCTTGGAGATCAACTGTAATCTCTTTATGTTTGATTTTTTAATCTTAAATATTGCATCTTTTCGATTCTTGAATTCTTATTCTTGACTTTGACTTATTGCTTTATAATATTGATTGCTCAATACCTTCTTCTTGATTATTAATCTTGATTGTTGATTTTTGGATCTTTATCTTCCACATGTTTTTTCTTGTGTTATTGAGGTGATACAAATAATGATAATCACATATGAATTGGAGACCAAAACTCTATTTATATTTTTCATATGTATTTCGACCGGTCATGAAATACAACCCGATTGGGTCTCTACATATATTTAGACCTATACTTTAATTAGATGTCCAAAGTCCATAACTTTAATTATATATTAGATCACCTTAACGAGTATTAAAATAGCATTTATACACAATTAATTAATATATAGGCCCACATGACAAATTAAAACCCAATAGGGAAATGTTAACCCCCATCTAATGTGACGTGAGCTCATTTGATATTAATGGATGTGGTACTTACAAAAATACCCTTAAAATTAGGGATGTTTTGAAAAATTATATGAAAAGTTTTTAATAAGTAAAAAATACTGTGTAAAATGAAAAAAGTGACACAATATCACCTTTTTTTAAAATAAAAATTGTCACTTAAAAAAGTGATACAAACTCAAAAAAGTGACAATTAAAAAATAATGACAAATACCAAAATAGTCTCATTCATTTGTGCATCACCAATAATCATATTTTTAAAATAATAACCACGTTCAGACCAATCCACTTGCTGATTATGTTAGGAAAATAAAACATATTATTTCATTTTTTTTTATTTTCTTAAAAAGTGACAAAAACTTAAAAAGCGACAAAAAACTAAAAAAAAGTGACAAAATTCAAAAAAAAGTGTGACGAATTCAAAAAAATGGTACAAATTAAAAGAAGTTATACAGATTAAAAAAATGTCAGACAATAAAAAAAGTGACACACTAAAAAAGTGACAGAATTAAAAAAAAGTGACAAGCTAAAAAAAGTAGCGAAAATTTTAAAAAAGTGACAAAAAAAAAGCGACAAACACTCAAAAGTGACAAAATTAAAAAAAATGACAAAAATAAAATTCAGTGACATTTAACTCCATAATGCAGAAAGATGTGCATTGCCAATTGAAACATTCTACAATATGCATTAGCTTTATAGATACAATTTCAACTTATTCATACCCAATAATTAGCAATGATCCGAATCAGTAGGTGAATGACATAGTTATCCATTCATTGAGACTATTGAGCCTAACCAGTGCCAATGCAATGGTATTACCAAAATGAATGAAAATAACAAATTTCTACAACAAATTAACAATGTCAATCAACACCACCTCATCCGATGCAAAATGAAAATCAGCAGCCAAGCTTTGGATTATCTGCTAGGAATCATATTCAAGAAACAATTGATGATAGCCATTTGAAACACCAAAGAGAAGTCTTCCATCAGCGCCACCACCTCTGCATCCTTGACTGAAAAATGCCCCCACCACCCTCTTCACGAAAGCACCCACTAAACCTCCATCACTATCTCTAATCACATCTTGATGACAACCATTTGAAACACCAAAGAGACTTCCTCCATCAGCGCCACCACCTCTGCAGCAATCACCACCATACCCCAATAACCCCCGTCACCCACCCTCGCAATAGCATCAGTGTTCGCTTTTTAATGTTTTTTCTCGAAAACTTTCTTCGCATCCTCCTTTGGAAGTAAACCAAACTCCATCATCCTCCTTTGGGAACGAAGATGTCTCAGAGTTTTCTAATTCACGGGCTTCCTCCTCCTGATTTGGGTTTTCTGTATTTTGAGGTTTTGAAGTAATTAATACGGTAATTATAATTTTATTTAGTTTGAAAGGTACTAATCAAAAGTGTATTTTTTTAGGGCAGTAGGCCTAATTTTCCCTTAAATGGATTTTATTCAAAATAAAAATTTATTTAGCAAATAGTTAGTTTTCAATCTATAAAAATAAATAATTTTATCGCTTATCTATAATCACATATTAGGATCCCTTTGAAATTAATTTCAGAGCCCAACATTGTCAAATGAAATGAGGATAGGAAACATGGTTTTTGTCTTGATTTTCTTTTTTCAATTTTTTTGATTTTTTTCAATTAAATTATATTTTTTTTAAAAATAATTAAACATGATGATAAATGGAAAATTTTTAATCACCGCCTCCAAAAACATACTAACCTAGCTCACCTTATCACCATCTCTATTCTTTCCTAATCTTTCTTCATCAAAACAAAAATTAAGTGCACGTTCTCTTTATCATTTTCAAGTCGTTTTCTATTTTTGATTTTTTAAAACAGTTAAAACGCTTTCTCTTTTTTATTTTCGAAAACGCGTTTTTGAAAACAAGTTAAAAATTTATAAAGAAAATCCAAGTGTTTTCAGTTATAATCAAACCAAAATTTTCAAAATGCGTTTTGGGTGTTTTCAAAATAATTTTTAAAAATGTTAAAAAGAATAAATTTTCAACAATTTAAAAATGGACACTTAAAACATAAAATCCAAAATGAATTCAAAACTCAAAATATAAAATTGAAACCCAATAAGTCAAAATCAAGCTTTAGTGTAGAAAAATATAACTATTTAAATTTAAAATAACGCTAAATGTACACTTTTTTATTGACATTATTTTTTACATTACTTTTGTTTTATGAAAAATGTGGGCGGGAAAATTGTTTTTGTTTTTAAATTGTTCAATGATATTTTGTCGTGTGGTACAACGGAAAAAAATGTATAAAAGATGAAGTACAAGTAACATGATTGTTAAATTTATGTCAAATCTTCAAGTGACATTTTAGCTTACATGTTTGACTTTAAATGTTTTATTTTTTGACTTATGCTAATACATAGAAATTTGAGATGATGCAAGTTTTAATGACTTTATCTAACCACTAGGTGTAAGCAACGTGCAATACACGTTTGCTTAGTTTATATTTAATAGTTTTGTTTAAGAATTAATTTGTTATTAATAAAGATATAATTTTTTGGTTAATTAAATAATTAATGATGCAATGTTTATGTAATTAATAAATAATTAAATAAAGTGCTTCTCCCTGTCATTTCCAACCCAAAATCACAAACAAAAAACTCAAGATATGTTAAGGGGTAAGAAGATGAGTTTACTTAGACTCCATTTGATTCTCATTAATGTAGAATGAAAATGAAAAATATAGCCGTTATTGGACCCCACACAAGATATAGAAATTCAAAATTGATAGATTGATGTGATGGATAACGGTCATATTTTTCATTTTTATGGGTTTTTAATGAGAAACAAATGGATGTTTAAACTTTTTGCATGACTTAAGTCTTTACTCTTTTTAAATAATAATGCAATTCATTTTATCGCTAAAGTATGATATGTATTATGATAATATATGTATATCATGTGTTAGACTTAGTATTAGTAAGTGACAGGTAAATTTTCGAGGACGAAAATATTTTTAGGGGGTGAGAATATAATACCCCGAAAATTTTCATAAAATATAATTCAATTTTTATATACTATATTTTAATATTTTGAAAGTTAGGAACTAAATGATACATTTATCAAATTATATTTTATTTGTGTTAAATATTTAGATATTGATGGAGCTATCATAAATATATGAACATTGATCTCGTTAGATAAATCGTAATTAAATACATAAATCAGATTCGAGAAAAAGTCGATTTGGATAAGTTATCTCTAAGATATTTTAGTTTGAATGAATTATCAAAAACTAATTTATTATTATTATTATTATTATTTAATTATAATTTTGAAAGTAGGGGGTGGTGAAAAAAGATTTTCCGTTAAAAACAAGAAATTCCGTTAATTTTTTCGTTAAACCAACATATTCCGTTTAATAGTCACTTTTTATACATAGAAAGATTTACGATTTTAATAGTTTGAATAATTGAAAATTAATTGAGTAACGACAATAAAAAGGTTGAAGACCGATTTACTCTTTTCTTAATGGTTGGAAATATATTTAGGCTCTGTTCGGCAGGGATTAAAATTCAATTAAAATTGAAAATATGATCGTTATTGGGTCACACTCGTCTAATAAAAGTCAACAATAACGACTAGTTTTTCAATTTTAATCTAATTTTAATCCCTACCGAACAGACCCTTAGTGCAATCTCTCTCATTTTTCTCCAACCAATTTCCTGAACTCTACGAGTTCGGCCCCGTTTGGTACATATTAAAATTTTTATTCTCATTCTTCTACATATTTTTAACCACACATTTTTTAATAAAATAATATTTTTCATCACATCAATAACATTATTTTCTTTTTCAATCACACATTCTCCATCAATCTACTATTTCAAAATATATTTTTCCAAAATAATGTGGCTCAAACACACTTCGATGAAAATCTAGTTAAAAAAAAAAAAAAAACTACTGCACGACTATCATTGCAATTGGAAAAAATTGTAGAAAATAGAAGGGAGAAAAATCAAGTAATTTATTTTAAAGGGAATAGTGGATAAATATCTGAGAATCAAACAAAATAAAAAAAAAAAAAAAAGAAGAAAGTGATAATAAAAGGGAAAATTAAGAACATTCATATAAACCTTTTCCCCATTTCATTTGGTGATGCTTTCACGCACCCCACACACACATGCACAAAGTCGATTGTGTTAATCTCGAAACTCCTAATAATTTTTGCTGAATCTGTCGTCGTTAATAATGGAAAAATCAATTTCGAACAGTTAAACTTTCATTTTCCGAAGCCCTAATTGGAAACTTTGGATCTTGAATATAAATTCATTAATCGGATCTTTTCCATCCGATTATTGAAATCGGGTTTGGAGTTGTATACAGTGGTGGGCTGAATTTGGAAATTGACAGGAAAGGATGAGCGGAGCGAAGAAGAGGTTTCAGATAGAGGCGTTCAAGCATCGGGTGGTGGTGGACCCGAAATATGCTGAGAAGACTTGGAAGATCCTGGAACATGCGATTCAAGAGATTTACAATCATAATGCTAGCGGCCTCAGCTTCGAGGAGCTGTACAGGTTCCCTTTTCATTCAATCCGTACCCAAACTGTTTTGACATTTCCTTTGCTTCGTAGAAAGTTGTGGAATATTTGCACTGAATATGAATATCAGTTTGAGAATTATTGAATCAAGATTATGTCAATTTACGTTTATTTTTTCACTTTTGTTATATCTACTGGCTTTTCCGCGGGGGCAGGAAAAATTATATTATTTTTAGGGCGGTAGATAATTGGGAGTCTGGAATTATTGAGGTTTAATATTTGGGACAAAGGGAGTTTATAGGGCAGACTGAAGTGAGAAGCCGTGTGCTGGTTAGAAGCCATTGTTTCATTGGAGCAAGATGACAAGTGTGATATTATGATAAATTAGAATTGATTCTACCTGTAATGTTGGGCCAAGAGAACAAGTTTTTAATTGAGTTATAGACATGCGGTTTGTTTCATCCTATATCGTTGTCTGCATTTCTGGTGGAAAGGGGTTGTATAACTGAGGTCTGAGGGTATCCTTCAATGGCCTAGATGAACATTTACACAGTTTCTTGTGTTAGTCTCATCTTGAAGGTTGAGGGGAACTAGTATGAGTGGCGGGCATCTGATCTGAAGTACTTGAAGACCCACCACGTGTCCATATAACAAACTAGGAAACCTATACATCGCATTCTTTTATAATTTAGAATGTTAAACGGGCAATGCTTGATTGCTTGGCTGCAACACATCTAATGTCACAATTTTAGATTATGTTTACTGGACAAATCTCACATCACTTGAAGCAATGTCTGCAATCTTCACCTGTTTTGTGTTACACCATATAATTTCATGGACTTTGTGGACCTTGTTGATGTGTTATTCTCATCCTTCTCTCTTAATTATCTACCTGGAATCTGAATTGAAGCTATTAGCTCATTATTATAATCCCTCAATTTATTGGGATTATTGATTATTATTTTCGTCAGTGAGGCTTAAGCATATGATGTTTTGGGTATGTGGTGTCTTCAGGAATGCATATAATATGGTCCTGCACAAATTTGGAGAGAAGCTCTACTCTGGACTTGTGTCAACTATGACATCACATTTAAAAGAAATAGCTAAATCCATAGAGGCTGCTCAAGGAAGTATGTTTCTGGAGGAGCTTAACCGGAAATGGACAGAGCATAACAAGGCATTGCAAATGATTCGTGACATACTAATGTACATGGACAGAACTTTCATACCGAGTACTCACAAAACTCCAGTTCACGAGCTTGGATTGAATTTATGGAGGGACAACATTATCCACTATAACAAGATCCAGACAAGGCTTAAGGACACACTTCTTGAACTTGTGCAGCACGAGAGGACTGGTGATGTTATTAATAGGGGTCTGATGAGGAGTACAACAAAAATGCTAATGGATTTGGGTCCTAAAGTTTACGAAGATGACTTTGAAAAGCCTTTCGTTGAAGTATCAGTTGATTTCTACCGTGTGGAGTCTCAGCAATATATCGAGAATTGTGATTGTGCTGATTACCTGAAGAAAGCTGAGAAACGTTTGAATGAAGAGATTGAGAGAGTATCACATTATTTGGATGCCAAAAGTGAAGTCAAAATAACTGTTGTGGTAGAGAAAGAAATGATTGAATGTCACATGCAGAGATTAGTTCATATGGAAAACTCAGGGTTAATTAGTATGATTGTGGATGAAAAGTTTGTGGATTTGGGAAGAATGTACAGCTTGTTTCTGAGAGTTCCAAATGGACTCACGATAATTAAAGACGTCATGACCTCTCATATTCGAGAAACTGGGAAAGATTTAGTTACTGATCCAGAAAGGTTAAAGGATCCAGTAAATTTTGTTCAGGAGCTACTGGATAAAAGGGATAGGCTTGATAAGATCATCAGTTTAGCATTTAATAATGACAAGACTTTTCAGAATGCTCTAAACTCTTCATTTGAATATTTTATTAATCTGAATCCGCGATCTCCTGAATTCATTTCCTTGTTTGTGGATGACAAGCTGCGGAATGGGTTGAAAAAGGACAAGGAGGAGGACATAGAGACTCTATTGGATAAGGTGATGATGCTTTTCCGCTACCTCCAAGAGAAAGATGTTTTTGAGAAGTATTACAAGCAGCATTTGGCTAAGAGGCTTCTTTCGCAGAAGACTGCATCTGATGATGCAGAGAGAAGTTTGATTGTTAAGCTCAAAACTGAATGTGGTTATCAGTTTACATCGAAACTTGAAGGAATGTTCACCGACATAAAGACCTCTCAGGATACGATGCAGGGTTTCTATGCTGCCATGGGTGCTGAGATAGCAGATGGCCCAGTACTTTCAGTCCAGGTCCTCACTACCGGATCTTGGCCTACTCAGTCCAGCTCTACTTGCAATCTTCCTCCAGAAATCCTTGGGGTATGTGAGAAGTTCAGGGCGTTCTATCTTGGAACTCATACTGGGAGGAGACTGACTTGGCAGACAAACATGGGTACTGCCGTTTTGAGTGCAAAATTTGGAAATGCCCCAAAGGAACTTTCCGTCTCCACATATCAGATGTGCATCCTTATGCTGTTCAACAACGTCGACTGCCTGAGTTACAAGGAAATAGAACAAGCCACTGAGATTCCTCCATCGGATTTGAAGAGATGCTTGCAGTCATTGGCTTGTGTTAAGGGAAAAAATGTTCTCAGGAAAGAGCCCATGAGCAAGGATATTGCTGATGATGATGCCTTCTTCTTCAACGATAAGTTTACAACCAAATTGTACCGGGTGAAAATAGGCACTGTAGTTGCTCAGAAGGAGTCTGAACCAGAGAAGCAGGAGACACGACAAAGAGTGGAAGAAGACAGGAAACCTCAGATTGAGGCAGCGATAGTGAGGATTATGAAGTCACGAAGGGTTCTCGATCACAATAATATTGTTGCTGAGGTCACAAAACAGCTTCAATCACGATTCTTGCCTAACCCAGTCGTGATAAAGAAACGAATTGAATCTCTGATTGAACGGGAATTCTTGGAGAGAGACAAAACAGATAGGAAGTTATATCGCTACCTGGCTTGAATAAGGTATATGAGCACGTGTAATTGCGTCGGTTTATGGGCTCTCTTCCTCTTGTTGGGACTATATTATTCAAGAATGTAGCTATCCCATGTGTGGGATCTTACTGAAATTTGTTTAGACGGTTCACACCTCCTGCTTTTGAATGTACTATCGTTTGTTTCTTTCGCCGGTTCATAATTGCTGTTTCTCTTATTGTTTTACAAATGTTATGGTCAGATTTCACAAAAGAATTTCTCTGGAAAATGGAAACAGTAAAAATTGAGTAGCTTAGAAGCTTCATTTGGTTCTGAAAATATCTGCTTCTGAGAGGGTAAGCAATGGACCTCCTGAGCATATTTCATGGTCTTTAGGTTACCTTTTTTAAACTTATATAAGGTCAGGTGGACTATTCAGCCCTCTCTAATAGGCCACTTGCGTCTCCTCTTATAGAAATGGACTATATGAAACCTAAATAACAAAACCAAGTCTCTACTACGAAGTAAAAAGCCTATTTATTATGCGAGTAAAGTACAAGTTACTTTTAAAATAAGTGATTTACTTATTTTCAGTTATGCTATCGCGGTCGATAAATTTATTACGCGTCAATTACTCATTACATGACAAACCAGAATTATAGATAATTTTCCTAACAAAACGATCACTAGTTTCTTTCTTGATCGGCCTAATCACCTGTTTTCTGGTAGAATTTTTAAAATTATTAGTGAGAATTATTGGGTTTTTGGATTGTTAGGCGACAACAATTTTCCAGCACTTGCACTCACACTCACATAGTACAAAAATTTCTGGTATTTGTCAATTTCACACGTTAATTGTCATAATTTTATGGGAAAATAGGATGTTTAGTTCCAATGATATTGTGCTTTTGTCTCTAACCTTTAAAATAACACTTTTGAGTCCTCAATGTTTATCTCGTTGGTAGAAATAGTCCGTTTTTATCATTTTGTGTCAAGTTTGGCGTTAAATGACGACGTGATAACCATATTTCAGTTAATTTCTGGGGGCAAAAACATCTATAAACTGTAAGTCGGGGACGAATGATGAATAATGGTTCTAGGATGGTGTTCATTTAATCGTCCTAATGTGATTGTTTATTGTATCGATTTTTTAGTGCTAATTCACTATGTTATGTTTGGGGGGTTTTTATAGTATGACAAATTAGATTACAAAATTATCTACTAGTGAATGAGAAGATGAAAAATTTATTAATGTAATTTATTAAACCTATTGATTGCTGCAAAAGACAAAGGAAGAGCTTTGGGTCAATTATTTTATGTCAAAACCATCAATATTTGGTGACTCTTTGAAGCATATTGATTAAAATCCATTTGAGACCAACTTACTAAATGGTGATGTAGTGGAAATTGCCACAAAACAATGAAAAACACACAACAATCTTTCATTAGATTCTACAAATACTAAAAATTTGAGAATCCCATTTCTATTAATTCAAGCAAAATATCGAATGTACAAAGAGAAATTTGAAATAAGTCTCTAAATGGATTTATAAAATAACATAAAAAGAATAAGTCTCCAATGCTCGGTCCTCTAGTCCGTCTATGGGTGGTCTAGTCGAGCCTCGAACACTCGGATTACATCCTTAGTTGCATAAAAGAGTTAGTCAAATTTGAGTTGAACTCGCTCATAAAAAATAAATTTAAACAACTTATTGTTCGACTTCACTTGGATTTCCATTTTGAGAAATTGCATTAAACCAATTATTATACTTCATTTCTAGATTTTAAATACTTTAGATTCTTGCTCATAGGTTAGGTTCAAGATCTCTGTCTGCTATATATATTTGACGAGTATTTATAAACATACGGGTTTATAAATATATAGAAATGAATGGTGGATAAATAGGTAATACTTGTGAATTTTATTAAATATGTAAATTAAATTTGACTTTTAGGGAGTGTTTATCATACAGTGTGATTCAAAAAGCCCAATATAAGTTGCTGAAAAACATTTATGTCAACATCATAATGTCAATTTCAGCCCAAATTCTTTCCCATTTTTTGCTACCTGCTTTCACACCACAAGCATATGAAAACATGAAAATTTCTCATTAACATATTCCCATCTAAATCATGGATTTGCCACAATTTGTATAGTATAAAATGAGTGGAATTGGATATAAGATTCCTGTGAAATGAGGCATTGAAAGGAGATATTCCCTGCAGTGAAGAAAGTTTCACGCTCATGATCTGTCGTTAGAACGATTTTTAGTTTACCGATCAATTTCAAGTTCAAATTCCGTATGTGAAGATTTAATTCATTTTGAGTTCATAATAGTAATAAAAAAAAAAAAACTCGCTTTCACAATTAATACGAACCTTTCAATCACATAAAGAACAAATTTATTATTTTCTATTGCAATATACATATATATTTTTAAAAAAGTTTCTTTCTAAATTTCATCACTTAAACAGTGATTTATATGACTTGGGAGTAGTGATATTTAATTGGCATGACATAAAAATAATTATTATAGGGTAGCTTAACTTCTAAGCATCATTAAGTTTTAAAAGCAAGATAATGAAGCTTATTGGATTCTATGAAAGTTGCTTTCAAATGGATTGCAAAAACAACTTTATAAGTTAGACTCATTGGAGATGTTTGGTTCATTGAATTGAACATAATTAAAAAAGCAAGACATGTGAAAAAATTAATCAATTATTCATATTCCAACATACCATAACATGTTTAGCACATAATTAAAAATGAGAAATTATTGAGATGTTCAATCTTACTATTATACATCAGTGCATGGACTTCGACATGGATATGGAGTTTTATTGAGGATTTAAAAGTAATTCAGGTGAAGGGACGAGAGTGATAAGATTAGACAAATTTGCACAAAAATGGATGCATGCGAAGCAAAATAGAATAATGAAAGAGCACAATTTCAAGAATAACAAATTTCACTAATCTCAAAATTACTATAGATTAGTTTACACAGAGAATTGGTATTGCTTTGGTTAGAAGAATTTGACCCATTTCTTGAGCTTGGGTAATCGGGTCGAATGCATGGGTTGCTAAGCCCAAGATCAAAAGGGTCATTCAATGAACAAAAAGGGTTACAAACGAGGCCCAAATTTGGGGAATATAAATTCTCATTTGGAACAATCTCTATATGCACATTTTATAAGTTACCTCAGAGATATTCCCCATTTATTTTAGAGAAAATTGAACCATTTGGTCCCTATCTATTGTTCCATTAAGAAGTTGATCCTCAACTTTTGAAATAGAAAAGTTAATTGTCAGCATTTCATCGGAAATGCATGCTTAGTTTCCAACATCGAAAATGTCTAAATCTTCACACGACATGACCTACTTCAAATATGACTAGGCACCGATCCAGGGTAAAAGGCAAAATTTAATCCCATAAGGTTAGACATGTCAAGACCACACACGATTTAACATGAATTTGGGTATTTTGTGCAACTAAAATGAAAGTTTGAAATCAATACGCTTGTTTCTAAAGGATGATGGCCAACTTGCTAGTTTGGAGGAACAATATAGAAAATTTCCCTTAATTTTCTAAGTTTTTTGTAACACTCTTTTTTCCATGGTTGAAATAAAATAGATTTTATTTCAAAATATTGCTAAAAGGCATATTTCTTTAATGAATCACAAACTATTAAAAGATCGACTCAACCCTCTACTCAATCACATCGAGTTAGTTTGCATGAACAAGCGAACTGTCCAAATATAATTTTCGAACAACAAATACTGATGCTTACACTTAAAAGCATATGGCTTCAGATGATAACAAGTGATCCTCGATAAAATACAACATATAACACAATTTTCTTTTTTTAATTGACTGATGGGGATACGTTAATGAAAGTAAAATATGGTCAATATCATTACGCATAACCTTGTCCCCAACGCGAATCTTTTACATCTAACTATTGAGAACTCTTACTAAAGATTGATCACATTGGAAAGTTACTTCGAGCATGTTTGGATATACGTTTTTAAGATTATAAGTTGATTAAACATCATTTTTATCCACACATTCCATAAGATATGATCCACCACTTATAATCTAAAAAAATACAACTTTACCAAACATTAACTTCTAATCTAACATGCTTATAATCAGGCAATGATTTTACGGAACTGCCATGATACATTGCAGTTTTAGTCAAGGAGTCAACTCTAGTGGTTGAACTGCTTCTTTCTGACTTTCACAGGTAAACTGCATCAGATTTTTCGTCCCCATTTAATGCATACAGTTGTCCCATTTAGGCAATGGTTTAGCTGTTTGCCTAACATTAATCAACCTAATTTAACTCGCAATTAAATAGAATGCATTTACATAACAAAATTGCAGACAAATGAATTAACAAGTAATTTAAAAACACTAATCACATTTTTCGACGTTTATCTCGTTTAAAAATCTCTAGTATTTTTGTATGTTTCACTATACCTAGCAACGAATTGAATAGAGTGGCGAAATAGTATTTAAGGGGTCAATTTTTTTTTGTTTTTGTTTTTGAGTAATGGTTAAGGAATCTCCATTAATCCAAAATATTCACACTAACATGTCACATGTTCATATCTGGCATGAAGAATGAAGGAATAGAAGCTCTGAGAAGGATGGAATAGAAACTTATTTCAAGATCCAATGATCTTTAACTGCAAATTTCAAGATGCAATATAAATACATATATATTTAGGGGATATAAATTAATGCCATGAGAAGATTATTTTGTCTTTTAGTCTAGACTGCAAAAGATATAAGGGGGAGCATCCAATCTTAGAGCATGGGAGTTGTGAAAAACATAATCCCAATACACAATTGATTTTGTAATCTTTTAGAGATCACAAATTTGGACATAAACAAAGCCAAACTGGGGAAGTGAGTGTCGTTACAAAGTCCATATGTCCATGGCCTCGACTTGGGACTTGGGTTCCTTGGTTGCTATTTTTAAGAGAGGAGGCTTTGCTTCAGCCACAAGCAGTTCTTGTGAATTTCGCATAACGGCCATAAGCAGAAACTAGTGTTTCTTCTAGAGGTTCTCTGGAAAAGTCACCCTGAAAGGGCGGCCGAACCTTCGCAGGCGGACTCCTTCTGAGGAAACAAATCAAAGAAATTGAGCGTGTTCTCAAGTATTACCATCAGTTCCTTCCACAGGACTTTCACAGCTCAAAGTTGTTGGTCGATTTTCGAGAGACCTGTGCTACTAATACTCTAGCAGCATATCTAATCTAATATTCAAACTTGGGAGCAACTTGCATAAGATACGAAGGCGTCTTTAAAGAGACTTAATAGGTCTTCTTATCAATTGATTGCTCTTGAAAGTCTTTTTCTGTTTTAAGAGGGCACATTTCAAAGAGAGCAGCAAGAAGGGATTATGGATGACAAGAACGATGAAGAGAAGTTCGACGTTATAATGCCTGGTTTCCGGTTTCATCCCACAGACGAGGAGCTCGTTGGGTTCTACCTGAAGAGAAAGCTTGAGCAACGGCCTCTTCCTATTGAGCTGATTAAGCAAGTAGACATATACAAATACGATCCATGGGACCTTCCAAGTAAGATATATTCCCTTATCCTTATGCATGGCTTCCCTTGGATATTTTCTCTTCTTATCGACTTCCCATTTCTGAGACAGTCTTAACATGCCGAGCAATAAGTTTCCCCAAAACTTGACACTTATAATTAGTACTTCTATTGTTTTTCAACCAGAACTGGCATCTACTGGGGAGAAAGAATCGTACTTCTACTGTCCGAGGGATCGTAAATACAGGAACAGTACACGGCCAAACCGTGTTACAGGATCTGGATTCTGGAAAGCTACTGGAACTGATAGGCCAATATGCTCCTCAGATGGCACTAAATGCATTGGTTTGAAGAAGTCACTCGTGTTCTACAGGGGCAGAGCAGCCAAAGGAATGAAAACTGACTGGATGATGCACGAATTTCGACTTCCTTCTACGTCGGACACAGCAACACCCAAGAAGTTCTTGAACAAGAATCTCCCAGCAAGTGTAAGAAACAGCATTTTCGCATGTCCAATTTCCAGTTTCCTTTTCTACTTGTTACTCTAGATTGAATGGCTGTATTCTCTATGCACGACAGGATTCTTGGGCCATTTGCAGGATTTTCAAAAAGAATAATTCAATGGCACAAAGAGCTATTTCTCAATCTTGGGTAGCTTCATTATCTGAGACACCTGATGTATTCACTGACGGTGCTCATTATTCTCAATTTATTGCGGCAAACATCTCACCAATTTCTGAAACCCGATCAACCATCCCGTTATGCAGCAGTAATGAGTTGCGACAGCCTTCTCCAGCTAATTTTTCTGCTCGTAGCACTCTCTCACATAAACCAATGGAGGCATTAACTAGTAACGAATCTATATTCACAACTTCAAATGGGGACTTGCCCGGTTACTTCATGTTCTCCCCTCCTGAAGAAGCAACAGGGTCCACCAACAAGTGTACACTTGAAGTTCCTTCCATGCTTTTCAATCTATCTCCTGCCTTAATAAGTGATATGAGTAAAACCACAGAATGCATTGAACTTGAAAGACCACAACAAGAGATGCAAGGAAGCATAAGTGTGGAAGACAATGAAGGGGACTTGAGAAATAACCAATGTGCAGTACATATTCAAAATCAATGGCAAAGTATGCGGCGGATTGGTTTCCCATTCAGTTTGCCATCAACTGTATCAGATTCATCGAAGCTTAATTTGCCATGGGATTCTCCCCCCTGTCCCAGCGAAATAGCCTCTTCTTGTTCTACACACAAATTTTACATATAGTTTAATGGTTAAGAAGGGATAATAAAACTCTTCCCAGCTCTACAATGAACGAGCCCAGCTTGTATAAATCTCTTTCCTTTTCACTGTAATTTTACAATTATTCTGCAACGTTTTAGCCAAATATGGTATGAAATTGTCTTATTCTCAATCTAGTCATTCTTATAGAGTATTTAGGATTAATTTTAACTGTACTAGTCTATATGACAGTCGGTGTTAAAAGCAATACGATAAGGAAAATCAACTACTTGTGCAACTTGTTTGGATAATGGAAATAAATGAAAAAAAGAAGAAGCAATAAATGAAATTAAGTTCTCCCTTAACACAACCCTCATTTCCTTTCCGTCAACTTACACAGTTGATGTCAAAATTTGCTCTGCAAACTCAGGTGAACCTGGACTCACTGGATTGTCTACCAAAATGTACAGGTGAGGAAGCTCAGACAAGGGAAGTAAAAGAGGTTACAAGTCCGACTTTAATGCTTAAGTCAGTTACTCTAGATTTCCGACCACACCATACCTTATCTTACATGCTAGGTAAGCTTTAGCAAAGTTGATATTCACAATCATATGCATCCATCTAATCAAAATCTCGTTGGCTTGTTTTTCATATATGGTCACATCGAGTTAAGCTCTTTTGTGTGACCCTAGGTACCTTTTCAGGTGTTAGATGCAAGCTCTATTCCTTTACAGAAAATGGTGAATCCTTGGTTCTTGAACTAAAAGGAACTTGTCAAGGAATTTTTGCACAAGATGGATGAAATATCAAAATTATAGGATGCGGAGTTGAATTCATCACCAAGCAATTACAATGAAGCAGAAGTGGTTGTAGTGTAGAATGCAAGCAAATAATTCCTCAAATTCTGGTTTGTAACTTTTAAGATAGACAGTTGTCCTATAAGTTCACTCTCTTGGAGCCTATGAGTCCAAGGAGGACGGCGTGCTCACTTAAATGTCTGTATTCATAGAAAACATCAGCCAATAAATCCCAAATCGATTTTTAAAAATAGAGAGTCCAAAATCCTCTAATCATTGCTGTTTTGAGAAATGAAGCTCCATGGTAGAACAAGCATTTAAGATTGTTGCTGCTTGAATTTTCGTTGTCGGGTCACAGTTGCATCAGCTAAGAATTTTCAATAATTTGCGACTATAGATCAAAATCATCCGTGTGGAAAGGGCGATGGAAAGAACTATTGATTTGTGGTGAGTTGTTATGAGTAGTGAGTAATATAGAGCAAAAGTGCTCCTTGATGTTACAAGATAATGGGTAGAATGGTTTTGTATTTAAATCTAAATAAGGAATGAAGAAAGGGGGACGAATTATTTTTGCAACCTTGTTTCGTTTGTCATTGGAAGTTTATTGGATCCTCGAAACACAATATTTGGGAGGTTTAGGTTTCTTTAAATTAACCTATCAATTTAGTTATTATTTTCCTATTTTGTTTTATTCTTCACTACAATCTGTATTTGAAACATATTTTGTTTCATAGTCCAAAATTTCAAATGAAGTCCTCCATTAATGTGGATGAAGAAAAGAGGAGAACATTTGACAACATACTTGATACTACGTTATCCAATCTTTAAAGCATGAGTGAACAATACATATTTTCCTATTTCTCACAGAAGTATAGGTCGTCAAAACAAAAACTTTACATAACGAAAAAATAAAACAAGATAAAATAAAAATAGTGGAATTAATAAGTTAAGTCGAAGAAAACTCCACCTCAAAAATATAATTAGTATTTCAAAGAGTCAACTACCTCCCAAATACAACAAAGCTGCAAAATATTTAATTATTCATCGACTACTTGAGAGTTTATAGTAGGACCATTATCAACTAAAATGAAGGATCACTTTTACTCCATAACTCCCATAGACATAACAACTTACCACTTGTTGGATTTCAAATGCAAAATAATAGAGAAGTGAAATAGAGAAATCAATGCAAGTATTTAAAGTGGTTCGGCGATGTGTCTACGTCCACAAGGAGCGAAGCATATATTTTTATTCAGTATAAATAATAGAGTTAGATTATCAGTATTCATATTAACCCTAGTTTAAACTCATACAAGACTTTAGGGCCTGTACTAGAAAAATACACCGGTTCGGTGAACTCTGCTTTGCTCTGGCCTCGATCATTTTGATTCAGTAAACCTGTATTCCACTCTATATAAGCTACATATACGACAATCTCTACCTTTGCAAATATTTATCCCTTAGGAGAAAACACTGAAGCAAACATAACCCAAGAAAACCACACCATCTGGGACCAATAGGTTGTGACAAATCCTCTCTAACACCTAGAGATGTTAATCAAGTTCAAGCAATGCTCACCTATTCATTGTGATTGGTTTTGTCAACATGTCTGCTGCATTCTTTGAAGTATGCACCTTCTCTAGCAATAATTCTCCTGAAATAACCAATTCTCTTATCTTGTGAAATCTCACATCTATGTGCTTGGTTCTTACATGATAAATCTGATTCTTTGCTAAGAAGATGGCGTTCTGACTATCACAATACAGCGACTGTAGCCAATCTAAATCATGTGGGAGTCAAATCTTTGTACCGTTGCCGTGGAGACTGCTTAATCCCATATAAAGACTTCTTCAATTTATACACAAGATTCTCTATTCATGGTTCTAAGAACCCCTCTGACTGTTTTATGAAAACCCGCTCCTCCAAATCACCATGAAGGAAAGCGGTCTTTACATCTAGCTACTTTAACTCCAAATCAAAATTGGCCACATTGCTAAAACAATCCCGATGGAAGTGTGTCTGACGACTGGAGAGAAAATCTCATCATAATTTACTCCCTTCCTCTGTGAGTATCTCTTAGCTAATAACCGAGCATTGAATCTCTCCCCTTCCTTTTCTGACAATAATTTTTTTCTTTCTCTATACCCACTTACACCTTATCAATTTCTTCCCCTTTAGAAGCAGAACCAGATCCCAAGTATCATTTTTTATGGAATGACTCAATTTCCTTCATTGTAGCCTCTATCCATTTAATTTTCTTGTGACTACCAACGACATTCTGAAAAGTTATAGGATCGCTATTATTGGTAATGAGTGCATAAGAAACTGAATCCTCGAATCCATACTTCATAGGTGGCCTGATAGTGCGATGTGGTCCATCTGTACCAATACTATAAGGGTTCGTTTGATTGCAAGGGTGAAAAATGGGTAGAAAGAAAATGTTTTATAGGGAAAAGATTTTCCTAGAAAATGTTTTACAGGAAATTGTAATTAAGTGTGTTTGATTGGTATAATTTTTCATGGAAAATGCTGAAAGTTCGGAGTCCGTTGGCTTCCTTTTTATGAAAATTGTCCATTAAAGTGATAATATTTCTACTATTGGGTCTAGAATTTGTTCCAATTGTCAAAAATAAAAAAATAATAAAATTTTTTTTAAAAAAAAATAACCATACCTAATATCATTCGTTTGACTTTGTTTTGTATGGAAATTGTCAACAAAAGTGAATTTTTTTTTACAATGGTTGATAGAATTTGTTGCCATTACTAAAAAAAAAAAAAATAGCAAAAAAAAAAAAAAAAAAAAGGTG